>PVKP010016781.1:0-47459 GCA_004027715.1 Plecturocebus donacophilus
AACAGTAAGATAATATATATTAAAAAAAAAAAAAGCCAGAAGAGAGGCTTTTGAATGTTCTCACTGCAAAGAAATGATAAGTACATGAGGTGATGGATATGCTAACTGATTTGTTATTATACAACATATATGTGTGAAAACCTCAAAGCATACCCCATAAAATGTTCAGTTAGAATGTGTCAGTTGAAAATTTAAAATAAATTTTAAAAGCAGCTTTTAAAAGCTTTGCTGTTATCAACTAAAATCTCCAATGCAACATGTTTAAAACTAGATGATCTTATTCATCAGTGACCTGGTAGCTCCAATCTGCCTTTTTCTTTCATTGTTATTTAGGCTCAGAATTGTTGATGCATCTTTGATATATCCCTTTCCAGTTTTAATTTTTCTCTGAGTCTTAACAGGGGTTGTAGCTGAGACTGTCTGTGTCTTCAATCTTTTGTGCTGGTAAATATGGTGTTGACAATGATAGATTTCATAGAGACTGGCTAAGAATCTTTAGAGATGGAATAGAGATGGAGCTACTCATCTTTAAAAGACTGTTTCACAACAACCAGCATTTTAGTCCCTAGTATGGGAATCAAGAATAAAAGTTATGAAAGCTCTCAGACTCCAATCCCTGAAGGTCTAAAGTTCTATGGACTTTCTGGATACATCATTTGGCAAAGACAAATGTCACTGTTTCTGGTCTGCTTTTTGTTCATCTTCCTAGTGCACATTTTATACAATTGCACCCTTGGCATTCTGGGTACCTGTCACTGTCTTACTAATAATGAGCCTCCCTTGGCCGTAGAGCTTAATCCCTTTTAAATTCAACTGGCAACTTGGAGGCTCATGGCATTGATGCCAGCTAAATGAAAGGCTAAAATGGCTTTCTCAAAATACAGTGTAATCATGCCATCTTCTCTGATTGATAATTCTCTACTCCCATTTCTTATAAAAATGATGTTGGCCTGGTTTCTGAGGCCATTCGTAATCTTGCACTCGTAAATCTAGCTGATTTATCATTTACTTTTTATTCCATCTCATTCTTACTGCTTCTAACTTGCTACCATTATTACTAGTTCCAAGGCTTTGCAGGTATATTATTTTCCATCTTTCTTTTACCCCTCCTTCTCTCTACTTTTCCCAAAAGCACTTTTATCAAGGGTCCAGTTTGAATCTTCCCTTCCCTCTGCAGTTTCCTCTCAATGTCATATTGAATATGCTGATATCCCTATTTTCCATAAATTTATTTGGTATTTAAATTATTACTTGAATGATCATTTATTCCATATGAGGCTTAATCAATATAAGTGCTTGAAGGCTCTTCAAGCCTTCAAGGCTCTTATTGGTAGAACTGAAATTAGAACACTGCTCCTAAAGGATTCAGAAACATGTAGTTCCCAGCTGGCTTCTAGCCTTTGGTAGCTGAGGAGAGTATGTAAAAGGAGTGAAAGTGAATATTGGTTGCCAATATGTGTGTGTATTAATAGAAGTTAGAATTATGTGTACACAGATTAAAGATTCCAAAGAAGTAGACACAAACCTATTACTTCTGATCCAGCCAGAAATGCTCCAGAAATTAAAAACTTGGAGTGTGGTGAGGTGAATTAGGAAACTAAAAAGAGGAAAATGGAAATCTGCATTTATGGCAGTAAACACCTCAAGTTCCTACTTATATCTCAAACAGAAAGGTCACTGCTGGAAATAGGAACCTTTCCATCTTAAATACTAAGTGGTGGCCATGAAACATTTGAAGGATGCTTCAAATCCCCAATACCTAAAAGAAAAATCTAAAATGAACTCCAATAAGCAGAATAAATCTTAAAAGGATTTATTTTTTGAGGCAGAGTCTCACTCTGTGGCCCATTCTGGAGTGCCAGTGGTGCAATCTCAGCTCACTGCAACCTCCACCCCCTGGGTTTAGGCCATTCTCCTGCCTCAGCCTCCCACATAGCTGGGACTATAGGTATCCACCACCACACCTGGCTAATTATTTTTTTTTTTGTATTTTTAGTACAGACTGGGTTGTGCCATGTTGGTCAGGCTGGTCTCAAACTCCTGACATCAAATGATCCACCCGCCTCAGCCTCCCAAAGTGCTGGGATTATAGGCATGAGCCACTGCACCCAGACAAAAGGAATAATAAATAAAGTACAAACTAAATATATCTGTAAGGCCAGCTTAAAAATGTCCACAGAAAATAGGAGAAAATAATAAAATTAGTACGCATATTCTAAAATTGAAAATCATGCAGATCAAAAGAAGTGATTACATACCTATTATTTAGAAATACTAAAGTTAATGTTACAAGAAGCAAATGGCCATCTATGACTAATGAGAATGGGAGAGACAAGTTTATAATCTTTTATTGCTATTTAACCTGCAACTATTACTTTGAATATTTTACAAAGAAAAAAAATCAGAAAATTTACTTCTAAGCATGTCCTCATGATGTATCAGAAATTGATAATAAAAATCCTAAAATCATCAAAAGGAAATAAAAAGGCTTTATGGATATAATTGGCCATAAAATTGGCATTGAGCTTTTAACAATAACTTTGGCAGGCAGGAGGTAATGTACAATGCTTTAATTTCTCTTGAAAGTAACGCTTTATTTCTGGATGAAAGGTAATAATTTTAAACCTAGGCTTCTATACCTAGCAAAACTATCGATCAACTGTGACAATAGCAAAAACTGTATTTTTTAAATTTGAGCATCAAACACTTCATCTCACTGGCACTCTGTTCAGAAAGCAACCATACTTAAAAAAAAAAAAAAAAAAAAAAAAAAAAAAAAAAAAAAAAAAAAAAAAAAAAAAAAAAATGGAGTAAACCAGGATAAAGAAAAATATGTGCCTCTCCAATAGAGATGCTAAGTGAAGTCAGTTTCTATATGACCACAAAGGAAATTCCCAGGGTGGAAGGGTGATGGGACGGTGAGGGGTGAAAAACATGTAACAACACCATACAATAGTTATCTGGAATGGATCAGGAAGGTGTATGTCTCTACACAGGAAGTCTGCGACAAATAACTGAAACGAAAATTTAAAAAATATTCCTACCTGATGTTTTATATTACGGAAAATTTCATTGACAGGTATTTGACAAAACCATCAAAATATGTAAAAAGGTTTAGTAACGAAAAATAAGCAAATGTACAAATGAGGCAATTATTTACTACACTACAAAGTTACAATTATGTAAGTAGCATAATACATAAAAAAACAGAATAGGTTGCTTAATATCCTTATTTGCAATAGGAATTATTGCAAATAAAAAAATGGAAATTATTAAATACTGATTATGACATATGTATTATTTATATATCTGACAGAGTTTTTTTTTTTTTCTTTCCCCAGAAAACACTTAAATGGTCAAAAGTCTTTGTATTTGGGGAATGGAAAGATGAGATAGAAAAATGAAACTAAGAGACTGATTTGTTTCTTATTGTAACATTTTGGTGCTAAATGACATTTTAACATTTATCATTATATTTGCATGTATTAATAGTACTTTAATAAAAGTAAACTTATAGTGAGAAGATAGAGAAACAAGAAGTAAAAATCATACCAAAATATAGAAAAACATAGAGGTAATATAATTGAAAAGGGAAAGAATTAGGAAAACATGATTTGAAGATACATTAAAGAAACAGAAGACTGGGCAAGGAAGAAGAAGAAAAAGCCTAAGTGTTTGCAGACAGCATATTTTCAACACTTACCCTTTCAGAATACAATCACGCTCTCGGTCTAACTTCCCTGAGGGTCAGATTTCCCAAGGTAATGGTGAACAAAGTCAATGGATTACCTTTAGTAGGATTTAATTTAGAATGTGTGAGTTCAATAGCCATCATGGAGCAACTCTGATTGTTCCATGATAAATTCTGATTGTTCTTGGTAAAGACTTACCAAACCATACTCTAGCAAACAATGAATATTGTAATGGGTCTTTTGGGGCATCCTAAACTATTATTTCCTTATAGAAAGATAGCATTGTACTCATAATGGATATACAGTCTATAGTGTTCAACTTTTTAAATTTACAGCCAAAGGGAGTGTTTCTTCTTCTAGCTTGTGAGAAGTTCTTAAAGAAAGAAATGTCTAAATATTTAATATCAGTTAGATATAATCCTTCAGTGATTTCCCAGTGCTCGTGGAGTAAAGACTCCAAAACAGAATGGCCCCTATGCCCTGTGCAATCTGACCTGTAACTACTTTCTTGGCTTGTTACATGTTTTTCTCTCTAAGCCGGCAATGCTCTTCCTTACTTCAGGGGCTTCTGTTTGTGTATTTTTAATTTTTTTTTTTTTTAATTTCCATTGGGTTTGGGAGAATAGGTGGTATTTAGTTACAGCAGTAAGTTCTTCAGTGGTGATTTATGAGATTTTGGTGTACTCAACACCTGAGCAGTATATGCTGAGCCCAATTTGTAATCTTTTATCCCTCACCCTCTTCCCACCCTTTCCCTGAGTCCCCAAATCCATTGTATCATTCCTACGCCTTTGCATCCTCATAGCTTAGCTCCCACTTATGAGGGAGAACATACGATGTTTGGTTTTTCATTCTTGAGTTACTTCACTTAGAATAACAGTCTCCAATACCATCCAGGTTGCTGCAAATGCCGTTCATTCATTCATTTTAATGGCTGAGTATCATTTCATTGTATACACACACACACACACACACACACACACACACACACACACACCGCAGTTTCTTTATTCACTCATTGATTGATGGGTATTTGGGCTGGTTCCACATTTTTGCAATTGTGTTATTATAAACACGCATGTGCAAGTATCTTTTTCGTATAATGACCTCTTTTCCTCTGGGTAGATACCCAGTAGTGGAATTGCTGGATCAAATGGAAGTTCTACTTTTGGTTTTTAAGGAATCTCCACGCTGTTTTTTATAGTCGTTATACTAGTTTACATTTGACCAGCAGTGTAGAAGTGTTTCCTTTTCACTGCATACACATCATCTATTAATTTTTTTGATTATGGCCATTCTTGCAGAAGTAAGGTTGTATCACATTATGATTTTGATTTGGGTTTCCCTGATCATTTGTAATGTTGAGCATTTTTTTTCATGTTTGTTGGCCATTTGTATATCTTCTTTTGAGAATTGTCTATTCATGTGCTTAGCCCACATTTTGATGGGATTATTTGTGTTTTTCTTGTTAATTTGTTTGAGTTGGTTGTAGATTCTGGATATTAGTCATTTGTCAAATGTATAGATTGTGAAGATTTTCTCCCACTCTGTGGGTTGTATGTTTACTCTGCTGACTGTTACTTTTGCTGTGCATAAGTTCTTTTGTTTATTGTTTCCCTTCTTCTCTCCCTAATTCTTACATATTCTTTTCATAAAAAAATCTGTTTTAACATTATTTTTTCAGAGAAGACTTCCTATCCCAACTTCTTCACTCCACCACCCCAGACAGGTTCCTTTAACACATGCTCCTAGAAATTCCTGCATATTTTGTTCAAAGCACTTATCATAATTTATCATAATACATTCTTATAATTATTTGTTTAATAACTTCCAGGCCAAGACACTGTTTTGTTCTACCATTTTATTCTTAGACTCTAGCATAAGAGGTAGCACACAGTAGGCTTTTAATAATATGTTATAGATAAATGAATTTAGAAACCTAGTTGTAATGTTGTAAATTGTAGAATAAGATAGGCCTGAGTGAATATATTTTATGATTATTTTATTATTTTAAAGGAATCATTAATCCTAGGATGAGTATTTAATTTAAAAAGAAAGCATTAGAGTTATCAGATTGAAAAGGATTAAAGAAATCAGTGTTTTTTTTTCTTATAAGAAATAATATCTAATCTTCATATTCAAGACACAAAAATAGTGAAATATTTTTACTTTTGAAATAGTAAAAGTACTTCTTATTAATGCAGTTAGCTGCCTTTATGGTCTACCTTGGACTGAAATTCAGTGAAAGGGTAATAATGAGATTCCAATTAAGGCATTCTAAAGAACATAGTGGAAAGTAAAAGCAAATTATTTTACTAAAACCTCAGTGCAATGTTACAATTGATGGTGGACATTAAATGATATTTCTTCCCTTAAGAAAATAATATAACCTATAAGCCAAGTCTGTTAACTGTTGATTCTGAAAATGCGTGGCAATTTTTCAAACACAGTGGCTTGAAAATTACTCTGATATAAATTGGGTTTATGACTTTTGCTACATAGGGTGCTTAAAGAACATTATTATGAAATTGTATATTAGTTTTATTTTCTTAGAATGATACACTAGTAAATACTACAGAGCAGAAAAGGGAAGAAGAGAAAGAAAATAGATACTGCAGGAAATTTTTGAATCCCTAGTTAATAAAAACAATTTACCAAATTAGAGTTCCATTCATAAAATCATCCTCTATTATATAACTGAGAGCATGTTGTCTAACAATTAAAAAACTTTGTAGAAAGGTCCTAGTTGACATTTGTCAACTGTATATATTTTGGTCAATATACTAATTCAAGATTCAGTTTTCTAATCAGTAAAATACTGATAGATAGGATCTATCATGAGTAGATTATCTACTTCATAACTTTTTTTGGTGAAGATTAAATTACATATTAAAGTACTAGACACATAGTAGAGATTAAAATTTTGAAAAATCTTGAAATTATAGTTGTACTTTGAATGTGAAAAGTTAGCAATAAGAGTTATTTAACCTTTTCATTTCCCTGAGCAATATAATTTTATAATGTCTTTTGTTCAAAGCTTAAATTTAAAGGTTTCTTCAGAGGGTCAAATATAATAATATAGCATTTATTAATTAACTGAAATTTAAATTCAATTACAAAGCTGAGAACATGTGTATTTTTGTTCTACAAACAGTATCTTATTTCAATGAAAGATACACAATGTACCCAATTTTCTGGCTTTCTTGAATACTGTTTTGAAAGCTGTTTTAATGTTGGGGTCAATAACAGAAGAAATGGTTTGTCACCAACTGTGTTCAATAGCTACAGGCTATAAAAATTCTCCTGATAATATTCTCCATTGGTGATAAGGTAATACATTTGTCAGACTGACAGATATAGATATAATTTATAGATTTCTAAGGAAGCAAACAAGGAACCTGCATAAATATAGATCTCTGCAGAAGGAAGACTACACGAGAACCAATGAGCAGATATATTTCCAATAGACTCTTCTAATATTCTGATGTCTTCTTTGCCACATCTAATTTAACAAAGGATTTTAGCTTTTACTGTTTCTCATTGACTTCTAAAATTAACATCAACTTGGAGAAGGCAAAGACATGATAAACAGCATCTGTTTCACAAAGCTGCTTGGTGGATGAAAATCTGAAAAAAGTGTAAGACCGGAGACTCTCTAGATATATCAACACACACACACACACACACACACACACACACTCACATATACACACACACACACTCCCCCCCCCCACCTCCCCCCTACTAATTTTAAGGCTGATTAAATTCACAGGTCTGTTACAGCTCAGCCACTATTCAAGACAGAAAAGTTTTCTTATTTGTCAAAGTTCATTTTGGCATCTGATAATTGATTACATGTAAATATGGAAAGATAGATGTGAGGTCATCAGTCACATCAATTAGAAAACTTTAACCTGACTGGAGTGAAAAAAGGCCTGAGAAATAAACAAGATATATTTGTGGGCAAAAAGCAGAGTCCAGATGAGGCATATATCTAGACAATTTAAGCAAAATCAATTTTTGTAACTTTTAAAAATCTTATCTTGAAATGTCAGATTATAGTAAGCATTTTAAGGTCTGTAATCAAAGAATTACTTTATTTTTTCACTATGTACATGTTTGTGGGATATAAACCTACAGAAATCTAAAATTATTCCTTGCACTGTCAGTTGAAGCAAAGAGGAACAAAGCATCTCAAGTGTGTCTCTGAAGGTTTCATACCACTTGTATTTATGTTAGAGTGCAAACGTATTAGGTACCACTTTATCATGAGCACTCCTCATCATAACTCAATGCCATTATTCCAAGGCTCCCCAAATAATAATATGAAAGCAAGCGGAAGGAAGGAAGAAAAGGAGGAAGGAAGGGAGGGAGGCAGGGAGGGCTGGTGGGTGGGCAGCGAGCCAGAGAGAGGAAAAATGTAATGAATCAGTGAAGCTGACTGGTTGGAAGTGAAGCAGCTTTCCAATCAAAATGCTCATAAAAGTTGATTGCTATTCCGTATTAATCAAGTATCTATTAATGGAAAGAAGATTTGGGGTTTTTACTTGTTAATTATTAGAAGGTATTTTGGGGCATTGACATTTTAATTACTGAACTCTCCTCTATTTTTACTGTATATACATTATAAGTCCCCATAATATTATAAATATTGGAACATTTTAGTAGTCTAAAAGAATACAATTTTGAGATTATTTGTTTCATAGAAACCTAGACAAAACTTGAGAATATATTAGGGTCGTCCTGGCAGAGAAACATTTTGTGTGGCTTAAGATGATACAAATGAGCAGTGAAGGCACATTTTAATATTACACACAGGACAACGTCCTGGAAAGGCCTCAAAAATTATGATTTTGTCTTCAGAGAGGACTTCATCGAAACTGCTCCACCCAAAGAAAGAAGGACTAATACATTCTTCAGTAAAATTGTTATTATTGCACAGACTTATTGAGAAACTGTTTTCAAAATGTGACCTCTAAAAAAACAAGTACATGAATTTTACTTAAAATAATTTTTATACTCACATATAAATGCTTATTTAAAAAAGAACAGGTGACTGAATTACAGCTGTTACAATCTGAACATAAAGTATGTTCAGGTGTTGCAATTTTAGAATTTTAATTTTTTAAATTTCTATCAATGTCCAACCTCAGTAAAACCCTGAACAAGACAATTCCCTTAGAATCAGAAATACGATATAAATTGGCTTTTAAACTAAAAGGGAGACATTTATGCTTTCAACAGGCCAGAATTTAAGTTCCCACCAGAAAAAAAGAAGAAAAAAAAACAGAAAAAATGTTAAGGGTTTTCAAAAAATTATTTTAATGAGGCCAGGCACGGTGGCTCATGTCTGTAATTTACCCAGCACTTTGGGAGGCTGAGGCGGGTGGATCATGAGGTCAGGAGTTCGAGAACAGCCTGGCCAAGATGGTGAAACTCTACTAAAAATATAAAAATTAGCCAGGTGCAGAGGCAGGTGCCTGCAATCTCAGCTACTCTGGAGGCTGAGGCAGGAGAATTGCTTGAACCCGGGGGGCAGAGGTTGCATTGAGCCGAGATCGTGCCACTGTACTCTAGCCTGGGCAGCAGAGCAATACTCCATCTCAAAAAAATATATGAAAATAAAAATAAAATTATTTTAATGAAATTGGACATCAGGACCAAAAGACAATGATTCATGAGAGACACAAAACTTCATGAGAGGAGCCATCAGTCCCCACAGCTGATTGCCAAGTGAGAGTTTCTGTTATGACTTAAGAAGGAGAAGCACTGTAGAATCTAGAGCTCTCTCAGATACAGCGAAAATTCTAGTAAAGAAAATACTCACAATTCACAAGAAAGAATGGTAATGCTGCACACACACAGAGATGTGAAGATCTGCAGATGATCCCCCTCACGCCTTCAGCTGAGCACTGATCAGCGGAAACATCTGGGCACATGTGCTGAGGCTGCAAAAAGTACCGTTAAAAAGAGAAAAAGGAACAATCCCTGGGGCTCAATCGTGGCTGGTAATCATCCCTTTTCCCACCAGTTAATGTGGGAAACCATAATTCAGTGTATCGTACAGAACACTTGGAAGAGCTTTGCCTGGGTGGTGGGGAAATTAACTCTAGACTAAATGCTGCTCCTGTCCCACTTAACAAATTTGTAAAAGCATGTCTCGGAAGGATCAATTTCCCAATAAAACCGAATCACTCTAAAATGCTTAAGAATACTTATTTTGAGTTGGAGTCTGGCTCTGTTACCCAGGCTGGAGTGCAGTGGCACTATCTCGGCCAACTGCAACCTCTGCCTCCCAGGTTCAAGTGATTCTCCTGCCTCAGCCTCCCAAGTAGCTGGGATTACAGGTGCATATCACCATGCCCAGCTAATTTTTGTATTTTTAGTAGAGACAGGGTTTCACCATGTTGCCCAGACTGGTCTCAAACTCCTGACCTCAAGTGATTCTCCTGCCTCGGCCTTCCAAATTTCTGAGATTACAGGCATGAGCCACCACACCCAGCAAAATATCCTTAGGAATACTTATAAGAATACAAAAATATCTAGCATGCAATCAGTAAAATTCATTGAAAATGTACTAGGCATGCAACCAAGCAGAAAAAAATGTAATTAACAGAAATAGTAGGCCATCAAAACCAACTCAGGAAGGAGACAGGTGAGGCTAGGCATGGTGGTTTGTTCCAGTGCTTTGGGAGGATCCCTTGAGCCCAGGATTTTGCAACCAGCATGGACAACATAGTGAACCCTATCTGTACAAAAAATAAAAATTAACCAGTTATGGTAGCATGTGCCTGTAATCCCAGCTACTCGAGAGGCTGAGGTAGAGAATGGAGCCCAGGAGGTCCAGGTTGCAGTGAGCTGTGATTGCTTCACTCCCACACTCCAGCTTAGGTGACAGAGTGACTCTGTCTCAAAATTAAAAAAAAAAAAAGACATAGGTCTTAAGTAGACAATGACATTAAATAGTTATTATCACTATTAGGGGCAATTAACAGTATCTTATTGTAGTGTATAAGATTAGTAATTTGAAGTTATAGCTATCATAACTGTATAAAATAAAATACAGACAGAAGAAAAGACTGAAAAATAAACAGAACATCACGGTCTGTGAGACAACTTTAAACCGTTTAACTACAATGTTTCAGGAAAAAGGAAAAGAGACTGACCCAGGGAAAATATTTGAAGGAATAGTGCACCAAATTTCCAAAGTAAATGAAAACAATCATCTCCCAGGTTGAAAATCTGAATGATTCACCTAACAAAGATCAGAATGACAGCAGACTCTTTTTTTTCAGAAACAATGCCAGAAATTACAGCCACAAAACTAAATTACTGAAATAATTCAAACAAACTAAAAAAGATATTAGTTTAGATTTTCATAACCAATAAATGTATTATTTGGAGATAAAGATAAAATAAGTACTTGTTACACATAGAGGAGCTAAAAGAAAATGATTTGAGAGGAATATAATACATCTTTACAAAGAAATGCATAAAACCAGAATTGGTAATCATATTGGTAAATATAAATAGCTATCTTTATGATGATGATTTTTTTTAACCAATTGGCATCTTTGTTTCTCAGTCTGTGGAAATGTCCTTAATTTATTGATGTAGCAAATAAATTTAAACCTCAATTGCTATGAAAAAACAGAAGATAATCTGCTTTGCAATGAACTTTATACTGTTCAATTGCATACAGGCAACATGCTATATATGAAAAAATTTCTAACTGAACTACAGGTATTAAATACTGAAAAGAGTTAAGAGTTTATTATAATTTATTTGACAGTCTAGGAAGTTCGCAGCCATCAGCAGTTCTAGAGCAATTTCAGGTGCAATTGGGAATTCAAGAATCTCAGTGGAGCTGTTAAGTTAGTGAACCTTATATATAAAATATGTGTATACTTTTGACAGCACACGTGAAGGTATCACTCTAAAATTGACCTCACTGCTTTCATTCTCAGCAAACTGACCTGGGCCACTCAACGTGGCTTGTATCGTGCCTGATGTAAATGTATGTTCTCTTTTGACAATAAATTCATGGCCATCAGATGACATTAATTTGACATACATGCCATCAAGGCTTTCACAGCCACCATAGGTTTTCTCCTTTCCATCCACTTTGTTCTTCTGAAATTCTACTTTGCTTCCCCAGGAACTTCAGTGGTTGCTCATTAGGCCTACAACCACCGCAGCCTAAATATTTGGGCAAATATATTTGGGCAAAAATATTTGAGCAAAAGAACTGAATAGACATCTCATCAAAGAATGTATACTGGTGGCAGATAAGCACATGAGAAGATGTTCAATGTCGTACATCATTAGAGATTTGCAGATTAAAACCACAGTGAGATACCACTACAAAAGATTAGAATGGCAAAGATCTGAAATACTGACAACACCAAATGCTGGGGAGGATGTGGAGCAAGAGGAACTCTTACTCAGTACTGGTGGAAATGCAAACTCTGATAGCCACTTTAGAGGACACTTTTCAGCTTCTCACAAAACTAAACATACTCTTGCCATATGATCCAGCAGTTGTGCTCCTTGCTATTTACCGAAATGAACTGAAAACTTATGTCCACACAAAAACTACACAGAAATACTTAGAGCAGGTTTATTCATAATTGCTAAAACTTGGAAGCAAACAAGATATCCTTCAGTAGGTGAATTAACAAACTGTGGTACATCAAGGCAATGTAATATTATTCAGTGGTAAAAATAAATGAGCTATTAAGCCATTAAAAGACATGAAGGAATCTTACATGCATATCACTAAGTAAAATGAGGTCATCTGAAGAGGATATATATGATTGCAAGTATATGACATTCTGGAAAATGCAGAACTATGGAGATAATATAAACACCAGTGGTTGCAAGGGGGTAATGTGGAAGGAAGGATGAAGAGGCAGAGCACAGAAGCTTTCTTAGGGCAGTGGAACTACCCTGCATGATGCTAGTGTGGGGGATTTATGTCATTATATACTTGTCAAAATCCACAGAAGGTACAGTGAATCCTAATGTCAAGTATGGACATTAGGTGACTACAAAGTGTCAGTGTAGGCTCATTAATGATAACAAACGTGTCACCATGTAGGAGATGTTGATAATGAAGGAAGTTATGCACATATGTGGGAGCTCCACATTTTCTGCTAATATTGCTGTGAACCTAAAACTTGTTTAAAAATAAGTCTACTTTTTAAAAAGAGAGAGTGAACTCTTAAAGTAAAAAATGGTAATTATTTCCACTTGCATTTGTGTACTCAGAAAAAAAAATAAAAAATAAAGATAACTATTTGATTTATAACATATGTAAAAGTACATTGATAGTAAGACTAGTTTAAAGAATAGGAAGATAAAAATGGAAGTATGTTGTCCTGGGATTCTTACATGTGACGTGATATAACTTTAGTGTAGAATGTGAAGAATAAGTTACATATTATGCAAATCCAAAAGTAACCACTAACATAACACAACAAAGAGTTGTAGCTAATGTGTCAACAAGTGAAATGAAATGCAATTATAAAAATTATTCAATTAATTCAAAGGAAGGCCAACAGAAGAGAAAAAACAGAGGACAATTAAAACCAACAGAAAAATTTAATTCCAACTTTATCAATAACTATATGATGTGGTCTCTATACTCCAACTAAAGGGCAGAGATTGTCATATAGTATAAAAAGCAAGTCCTTATTAAAAACTGACTTTACATATAAAGGCATGAATAGGTTGAAAGCAAAAGGGTAACAAAAATGACACCAAAAAATTATCTATCAAAATAAAGCAGGGATGGCTCTGTTAATATCAGAGAAATAAATTTCAGAGTAATTCAAGGATAAATACAGTCATTTCAAAATGATGAAGGTATCAATTCATCTAGAGGACAAAATAATCCTAAATGGCTATCTACCTAATAACAGAGTTTTACAAGTAATTCAGTAAAAACTGATAAAACTGCAAAGAGAAATAGAAAAATACACAATTAAAGTCAGGGATTTTAATACCCTACTCTCAACATTTGATAGAATAAAGTGTACAGGACATAGGGGAGAATAATGAAGCCTCAAACAACATTCAGCCAAGTTGACCCAGTTGACATTTTCAGAACATTCCACTCCAAAATAACAGTATACAGAAATCAATATATTTTTCCAAATATTAGTGGAAGAGTTACTAAAAACAAAATAGTCTAGGCCAGAAGACAAGTCTCGGTAAACATAAGGTACTCAAATCATACAAAACACATTATCTGACCACTATGAAACTAAACTACAAAAAAAACTTGAATACGCCAAATGTTTGGAAGCTAAACAACATACTTCTAAATAATTTGAATGTAAATTAAAAAACAAAAATAGAGATTATAAAGTATTTTGAGGTCAGTATGAATGAAAACAAAACATGTAAGAACAAAAAAGTTTCAAAGCAATATTTTCAGTTTCTACCTCAGGGCAAATTGGAATCAAAAGCCAATGTAAATTACATCCAAAATGAGGAGAAGGAAAGAGTAAACATAGAGCAGAGGCGAGTTAAATAGAAAACAGCAGAACAACAGAAAAAATGTATGAAACCAAAAAGTAGCTCTTTGATAACAACAATAAAAATGATTAACTTCTCTGTAAGAACACAGAGATAATAGACAAATTAACAGTATCAGGAATAAGAGTAGTGCCATCACCACAGAGCTGATGTATTTTTAAAAAGATATTAAATATTATGAATAACTCCATGTTAGAGTTGTTCTTTCACAACACAGATGAGAAAATTCCTTGAAAGTCTTAAACTACAAAAGCTTTATCAAGAAGAAATAGATATCCACCAATAGCCCCCATGTGTATTAAAGGAGTTAAATTTGTACTTGAAAATCCTTCCAACAACAAAAACAAAATCTGAGACTTAGATGGTTGCACTTTTGAATGCTACTAAACTTTTAGGAAAAAATAAGACCAATTCTACACAAACACTCCCAAAAAATTGAGAACAGAATATTTCTGAATTGATTCAATAAAGCCAGCATTACTCTAAGACCCAAACGATACCAATAGAAGAAAAAGTGCAGACTAGTATCTCTCATGAACACAGATGCAAAAATTCTAAACAAAATTATAGTGTATCAAATCCAACAATAAATAAAAATGATAACACATCACAACCAAGTGGGATTTATAAATAATAAAAATATACTAAAAAAAATATGTTAGTGTATTCACCATGTTAACAGGTTAAGAAGGAACATCCATGTAAATATTTTAAGAGATGAGAGAGAACGCTTGACAAAATCCAATGTCTGCTTTTCATAAAAACTCTCAGCAAACTAGAAATAGCAGAAATTTTCCTAATCTAATAAAGACATCTACAAAAAAAATACACCTATCAATACACTTAATGGTGAAAGACTGAATGCATATTTTCTAACATCAGGAACAAGGAACTCTCACCAATTCTCATTCTAGCCAGTACAATCAGACAAGAGAAACAGAAGATACTCAGTTTGAGGGGAAAAAAGCTACAAGACATAGGTTATTTAGTCACAATATAGAACATGGATATATAAAATTAACTGTATTTCTATATACTAGCAATAAACATTTGGAAATCAATGAAAAAATACTATCTGAAATAGAATTTTAAAATATCAAGCTTTGTAATAAACTTGATGAAGATGTATAAGGCTTGTGTACTAAAATCTAAAAGTCTTGCCAAAAGAAATAATGGTTACTTAAACAAATGGAGAGAAAGATAGTGTTTGAAGGTTAGAAAACTCAATCTGCTACCAGTGCTCTCCAAAGCAATATGTCAATTCAATGTGATAATAATCATAATCCCAGCAAATTTCTCTCTCTTCTTTTTAAGAATTGAACAAGGGAATTCTAAGGTTTATATGGTAATGCAAATAGCATTGAATAGCCAACACAAATTTGAAAAAAAAGAATGAAGTTAGAAGAAATACACATTACCTGACTTTACAACTTATTATGAAGCTGCAATAATCAGGAGAATGTATTATTGGTGTAAAGAATAATACACAGATCAACAGAACAGCATAGAGAGTTTAGAAACAGATCCACACATATATGGTAAATTGACTTTTGACAAAGATACAAATTCATCTCAGTGAAAAATGAATAGTATTTTCAACAAATGGTGCTGGAAATTTTGGATATCAACACATAAAAAAAATTGACTTTGATGCATACCTAGCACCATATACAGAAGTTGATTCTGAAATGACCCTAGACCCACATACATTTATATAACATAAATGTATAAAACTTGTAAAAGGAAAACATAGGAGAAAAGAATCTACATTACTTTGGGTAAGGCTAAATTTCTATGTATGATGCCCAAAGTATGTTCTATAAAAGGAAAAAAAATGGCAAATTGTACTTTATCACAATTAGAGTATCTGTGTTTTATTCCTAAAGGAATAAAAAGTCAAGGTAAAGACTAGGAGAAAATTTTGCAATCACATTCATATCCGATCAAAAAGATATTATGTCCAAAATATATGCAAAATTCCCAAAATTCAGTAATAAGAACAATTTAATTAAGAAATGTAAAAGTCCTATACAGACTGAGTTGAAAATGAATGCTTGTAAAGATGTTCAGCTTACTGGTCATCAAAGAAATGCAAATTAAAACCACAATGCAATAACATTACATATACAACAGTTGGAATGGCTAAAATGAAAACTGTGGCCCAATGAAATGTTGATGAGAATTTAGAACTAGAACCTGCATATTCTACTGGTGGGAATAAAAATGACACAGCTACTTTGGAAAATAATTTGTTGATTCCTTAAAAAGTTAAGCATACATCTACCATGTGATTCAGCCAAACAATTCTAGTTGTTTGCCTGAGAAAAATGAAATCATATGTTCATAAAAAGCCTTTCCCAAGAATATTCATAGCAGCTTTATTTAAAATAGCTCAACACAGGAAATAATACCAGTGTCCATCACAAGTGGATGGTAAAACTAACATATATTTATAAATATCTACTTAGCAATATAAAGAAATGAACTATAGATACATGCAATGACATGGATAAAATTCACAATAATTATGCTGAGTGAAGGAAGTTAGCCCTTCCTTCTCAAAAGTGTGTGCTCTCTAATTTCATTTATATTAAATTCTAGAAAATGCAAATCAAGCTATAGTTATAGAAAAGAAATCAATGGCTGCATGAGAACGGGAAAAGTAGTAGAGATAGTTTGAAAAGGGGCATGAAGAAACTTTCAATGTGTGTGAAATTGTTTGTTGTCTCTATTATGGTAATGCATTACGATGGTTTCAAGACGTATGTGTATACCCAAAGTTATCACACTGTTCACTTTATATTCATTTAGTTTATTGTATGTAGCAGCTTAAAAAGATCATTAGGATGTCTGAAAAGATACATAAATATTAATCTTTGTAGTTACGTACTTCTGTATTATTCATGGACTTGACAGCATTGACTTGCATGACAAGTAGGTCAGAGCACATCACTAGCTCTGGAGGTCATTCCTGAGCTATATCCTCTACGTATGGCTGCCACAAAGGGTTCCACCAGAAAGAACGAGAAGATACTGAAGGTGTGGGCAGGCAAAGGTCAGGAAGTCAATTGCTAGTTTGTCATGGGATATTAAAAAGCAATATATAACCCAATTCATGCCTCCAAGCAATCAGTCAGGAGAAATGGAAGTAAAATGTCCAAGACAGAGAAAGTTAAAGGCCAACTGTGTGGCAACAATAATTTATACACCAGGCTTTCGAAACAGTAGAGGATTCAGACCACAGAAAAGGGAAACAGATAAAATAAGGGATGATTTATTAGTTGAAATGTGAATTGAACAATAATTAAAATTTGAGTAGTATTTATACAAGTAGGAGTTGAGAGCGAATTGTGTAAAAATCTCAGAAAATGTGGAGGAGGAAGATACAGAGAGAGAAAGTGGAATAGGCCCTTCTGGTTTAAACTGAGTTTGACTATTGGGGATGATAGACAGTAAATCTGAAAAGGGAACTTGGAATATATTTCAAGACAGTCAGTTGAAATTGGACTTTATCTGATGGCTGATGTCCTCCCAATTTCTTGTCCAAGATGTCTAGCTAGGGTGTACAGAATACCCTAAAGAGATGAAAAGCTGCAGATGAGGGTTAGCTAAGTGGCTACAACAGCAATCCAGCACAGGAAGGCACGGACAAAGGCCTGGTCTTGAGTGGTGCCAACTGCTGACTCCTTCAAAAGGCCATCAAAATAATCCATTGATAGTGCAAAGCTAAGTTCTTTGCTGACTGCTTTAAGAGAGGTCACTACCTTGATAAGATTCTTAGTAGCATCTCAGAGGAAGGAGGAAAATAGGATATTTAAGAGGTTGTCTTGGGCAGGGCTCTGGTAAAGCAGGCCTGTAAGTGGTGTTGGGGGCCATTAGGGCTTGAATATAGACTATGAACCTAATAGTCTGGAATTAATGGATGAAGCCAATAAGGGTTTTAAAACAGTCCTGTAAAGTACAAAGTGTTTTGATGATCTTCGTGAAGAAATCTATTGGCCTGAGAGCTTCTTAAAGTCATTTGTTGTTTAGATAAATGAATTTTGGAGAGATCCTGGAAATGAAGTTCTTTGCAAATTCATCTATTTAAGAATGTCTTAAAACAATAAAGGTGGCTGGGTGTGGTGGCTCACGCCTATAATCTCAGCACCCTGGAAGGCTGAGAATGGATCACCTGAGGTCACGAGTTCGAGACCAGCCTGACCAAAATGGTGAAACTCCATCTCTACTAAAAATACAAAAAAAAAAAAAAAAAAAAAATTAGCAGAGTGTGTTGGTGGGCATCTGTAATACCAGCTACTTGGGAGGCTGAGGCAGGAGAAGCCCTTGAATTCGGGAAGTGGAGGATGCCATGAGCCAAGGTTGCAATACTGCACTCTAACCTGGGCAATAAGAGCGAAATCCATCTCAAAAATAATAATAAATAATAATAACACATGCAGTTGGATAGTATAACACATTCATCTTAAAGTAAACGTAGTTGCAGGTGGTTTTGGTGCTCAACAATGATAATATTAATAGTTAAGTAGAAAAAAGGATTACCTAAAAAACAGTAAGATTTGGCAGCCAGTTCTACAGAAATCAATGGAAAGGGCAAATTTGGATGATCAGGAGGTTGACATTTTGAAAACACTCAGCATAATTTAATTTTAGAATCATAATTTGAAAGTAAAAAGAGTTCACAAAAAAACATTGAGGACAAATGCTGTTGATTTAAATGTTATTGTTTAGGTATTTATTAACTCTTCAGAATTTTATGCATCCTCACTACTATAATTGTAAATGCATCAGAGTCATGTTAAATCATTTTAAGAAAAAATAGATATATTTAACAAACAAAAATAAATGAATTGGGATGCATTAAATTTCAAGTCATTTGTATAGTTTAGGCGTTTATTGTAAAGTGTTTGTATCTGTGATTACCAAGTGAAATCTCTCTTTTGTGAATTGCCTGGGTGACTTTCCCTGTACAAACTAATTGAAGACTCTTGTGTTAAGCTAACTGTGACTTTTGCTTCTCTAGGTTTTGTATTCCTTGAGGATGAAAAGCAAAGAAACAAACAAAAGCCTGTACCAGACAGATTTAAACAGGCAAGGAAGACTGTATTCAAAACTATGGCAATAGGGGATAGAGATTGAACTAAACTCTGCCAAACGAACCAAAGCCTGAGCTGAAGGATTTTTAAGCACTGGGATTAGCTAAGGCAAAGTTCCCAGAAGGTGTTAGGGGAGAGGTTAGTTAACGTACTTAGGACATCTCTTTGCCAATGGTAATGTGTTAAAGTTAGGCTCCTTCCCTCCCACAATGAGACAGAGGCACTATCTCCTTCAGTGATTACATTTAAAAACAATGGCTCCCAGGTCCTTGAGAAAGACATTCCTGGCTTACAAAATTTCAAGAGTATTGGAGAAGATTTACATCTCAAAGAGGCAGAGAAAGAAGTTACAATGAGGAGTTTTCTAAAGTCAGTGCTCTACAAAAAGGTGTCATGGGATTGTAGTCATCTACACACCTGTCTCAAGTTTAGTCAATCTAAGGAAAATGTTAGTCTCTTCATAAACCTTTGTAGCCACCATTCATTTCTTCCTCTTTGCAAAGATCAATGCCTTCTACATATCTAGTGCTCAGTAAACATATACACACAGACACACACGTATATACACATATACGTATACACACACACATATATATGGATAAATTGCTATAAATAAGTTACTGCATATATTCTACAAATGCTAGATATAATCAATAAACAATGCCTTTGTGCTTCTTTAGATATTTAAAGTTATTTTAACACATCGGAACACAGGCTTTAATCCTACTGGTTTTTCCTTAGATCTTCAAAGACTCGACAGTTGTTAAATGTTTAAATCAGCTGAAAGATAAACGTCTTCAAGGGTCTGGGTCATCCTGTGCTGTCAGCAAGCCCACTGCACTTTATAACACAGAAATTCTGTCTTTTTTCTAAACCAGAAACAATATTTTCAATTGATTACACATAAGAAAATTCGATCTATTCTTTTCCAGTTTGAGGGTGTTGGAACAAGTTCTTTGGAAAAACAAAAACAAAAAAAGAACATATAATTTCCCTGGTTCCCTTTTTCTAAATGCATCACTTCCCCTAATCAGTGAATTCCAACTATTAAAAAGTCTTGCTGTATAAACCTAACAATCATATGTTAAAAACTGTTTCCAAATCTCTACAAATCCTTAACACTTGTGCTTAGCAAGTATGTGTGTGAGAAAAATAAATCGATACTATTTTAAAGACCAATTTATTGAAGACTTAAAAGAAAAACTCCACCCTTAAGATTTACATAAAAAATGAATCATGCAAATGAACTCAAGTTTGCAATATATGTAACAAAGATTTCTGTCAAAAAACAGTTGGAAATAACATGCTGTTTGCAATGTAATTGTTACTATTCACTAAAGCAGAAAAGGCAAATGCAGAAAACTTAAAGGCTGACAACCTAGTCATTTAAAACTACAGGTTGTCTTAGGAATGACAATGGTTTTGAAATTCAGCTCAGCCCATGCAGAGAAGTTGCTAGCTCCAGATATTGGAGGGTATTTAACACTTTCATTGAATATGTTTTTCCTTTCTTTTTTCTTCAGAACATTTCAACCAGCAAAAGAAATCTGAACTACTTTATTACGGTCTATGAAATATTCAAATAGGTACCGGTCCTCTTTGCAAAGAGCTTCTGGAATTTGAGCTTTTAATGAGGGCATTTGTTTAAATGTGTATAATCCAGAGAGTTTTAAAGCCCACAAATGTGTTACTTCTGCTAGAAAAAAAAAAATTGAAAAATACAGTCCTATATTTGTTGTGTATAATTGTTAATGGATGCATATTTGCATAAGGCATTTCCTTTTAATGTTCTTATAACAAAGCTTCTGTTTTGAAGTTGGAATCGCCCTCATTGGAGTGGCTGACATCAGTGATTCTTGTGCCCCTATGTCCCCTTTGGTTTACACTACTTGTCGTCAACAAATCATCTCTCCTTGACTAGACTTGAGTCTGACTTCTCTAAGTCCTGTTCTTCACTAGGCCTTCACTTGGGCTTAGTCCTTGCTGGGCTTCCCTAGCCCACTTGAAGCAAGAATCCTGTTAACTCAGTTTGAGGGAACTCCCCCACCCTTGACATCTGATCACCTTTAATATCTGATCCAATTCCTTATCCCTCACCATGCCCCAGGTGACATGTAATTACCCTGACTTGCTTTCAACGAGAATCCTGTTAGGTTAATTTAACCAGGACCTTCCTACTCTTGTTATAAGAGTAATTTTCTGTCTACCAACCATTCCTCAACCTGCTTCTTGGCTGTAAATTCCCATTTCTTTTCTTTTTCTTTCTTTCTTTTTTTTTTTTTTTTGAGATGGAGTCTTGCTCTGTTGCCCAGGCTGAAATGCAGTACAGTGTTATTTTTATGGTTCACACTAGCCTCAAGCCTCAACCTCTGGGGTTCAAGTGATCCTCTTACCTCAGCCAAGTCCACAGGCATGCACCATTATGTCCAGCTAATTAAAAAACAAAATTTGTAAAGAGGGGGTCTTGCTATCTTGCCCAGGCTGGTCTTGAAACTCTTGAACTCAAGCAATCCCCCTGCTTTGGCTCCAAAAGTGTTGGGATTACAGGCACAAGCCACTGCACCCAGCCCCCTCTTGTTCTTGATGTATTTGGAATTGATCCCAGCTCTATGTGTCAATCAAGAAAAATGATGACACAAGTCCCAATCATTTTAGGAAGTTTATTTGCTAAAGTTAAGGATGTACTCTTGGGAGACAGGTACAGGTTTTTCTCTGAATATAATTTTGAGGGCTCCAAATTTAAAGGGGAAAGGGTGGGATATTGAGAAGCAGACAATTTTCATGTAAGAGAGGGTAGGGAAAAATAGTCATTCATGCCTTTGTCTGGCCAAGTGAATCTGCATTTTTTTTTTTTTTTAACGCATAAGATGACATAGGCAAATGGGACAGTGGAAAGATGCAGAGAATTTTACATAAGACAAGACAGACAAAATGGGGCAGGGGGATAATTAGATATGCATTTGTGTCAGGTGGGCCGAGGAGGTGACAGCATCCGTAAAGATAAGCTATCAATTTACGTTGCAATGGTGAAATTTTAACAGAAACACCTTAGGGTAAATATTTTGGAGTTCAGGAGCAATTTTCTTGTGGGCAAAATACTTCAGGGAGGCATGTAGCTTTTCAACTTGTAGCCATCTTATTCAGGAACCAAAAGGAGGAGGCAAGTTTGCATGACCCAGTTCCCAGCTTAGCTTTTCCGTTTGGCTTAATGAGTTTGGGGTGTAAGGTCTTTTAGGCTGACTGATGGCGCCATGAACGCCATAGTGACCTCTGTGACCTGCACAGAGACTCCAGATGAGTTCCTGGAACTAGAAAGTCTGAAGTAAGTGGAAAATCACAAAAAGGGGAAGAATAATCAACCCCTGCAGAGCCTAATTAACTTGAGACATTCTTCTGTTAGTCCTTATTCCTGCCTCCACTGATAGGGCAATTGGACTTTGTAACTGACTTTGGTCAACCTCAAGACTCCAGACCCTACTACCTCCTCCCAGCTTGCAAAAACTGCCCTAAACTATAACTTCTGTAACTTTCCACTGCCTGTCCCAAACCTATAAAACCAACTCCTATCCCACTACCCTCTGCTGACTCTCTTTTCAGACTTAGCCTGCCCACACCCAGGTGAATAAACAGCCATGTTGCTCACACAAAGCCTGTTTGGGGGTTCTCTTCATTCAGAGAGTGCATTGGGGTACCCAGATTTATTTGTCTTTCCCATATGTTACTCAAGTATTTTCCCCAACTGTAATTGTTCCTGGATGAAATCTGCTTTCACAACTTGAATAACTATATGGTTCTGGGTTTCTTTAATGTCCTCACAGGCCATCATACTTAAGTGAATTTGGCTTCTTTATGCCTTTGTGTTGGAGCCTCTACAGGATCTCCACAAAGAAGGTCTGTGTGGCTGGCCAGTCAAGCTTCAGCTTCTCTCTTTCGGATTTTGTAGCCTGATTGCCCAGAAGGAAAAGATTAAGGTACAATAGTTCACTCTCCGATTAATTCTTCTTTTCACAGCTCTTTTTCATACCTAATGTTAGTGACAGATACTCCAAGACCAGAGACAGAATGCTTACTAGCTACTTTCTCCTCCTCATCCCCATCATCTGTGTTAGTCTGAACTTAAAGGTAATTCTAATATCACCTGACCCAGCTCCATTTTCCAAAGACATAAATGAGACTCAAGACTTTGTAACTCTACTCAATGGCAGTTTTATGATTAGGAACCAACTCCTTTAAATTTAAATTCAGGATTTCTTACCCTAGAGCACATTGAAGGAGTGCAGCCAATTTCACCTTAAAATATGGTTCCCTGGTTTAATGAATATTTTGAATTAAAAACCCTCATATCAGAGGCATGTGAACCAGACCGACTTCATCTTGAGTAGGGGCTGGGTAAAATGAGGCTGAGACCTACTGGTTTGCATTCCCAGATGCTTAAGGCATTCTTAGTCACAGGATGAGATATGAAGTTGGCACAAAATACAGGTCATAAAGACCTTCCTGATAAAGCAGGTTGCAGTAAAGAAGCCGGCCAAACCTCACCAAAACCAAGATGGTGACAAGAGTGACCTCGGGTTGCCCTCACTGCTACACTACCATCAGTGCCAGGACAGTTTATAAATGCCATGGCAACATCAGGAAGTTACCCTATATGGTCTAAAAAGGAGAAGCATGAATAATCCACCCCTTCTTTAGCATATAATCAAGATATAACCACAAAAATGGGCAACTGGGCTGCTCTGCCTATGGAGTAGCCATTCTTTTATTCCTTTACTTTCCTAATAAACCTGTTTTCACTTTATGGACTTGCCCTGAATTCTTTCTTGCATGAGATCCAAGAATCCTTTCCTGGGGTCCGGATCCAGATCCCTTTCTGGTAACACTTAGACCAAATTAACAAGTGCTGGAAGAGACTTTACCACTATCTACATAGAGATCAGACTTCCCACCAAGAATGATTATTCTTGTTCCTCTTCCTGTTATCTCATGATCCATGACAGGAAAAACGACCAAGAATGCAACTACATCTGAACAGACTGATGTGCAAGATAATGACTGTCTCCAAGGATCATTTAAATTCCAAAGATAACAATTTACAAGTTAATTTCTGCTGCCTGATCCAATTATTCAATTCTTCTCCCAATAGGTTATTTGTCCAGGATCCAAGCCTTCTGCAACCTCGCAATAACATACAAGCTTCTGGGCCACATTGGGATATTGGGCAATCACTAATTCTCTCCAGGTGTATGGTTAAAATAATTCATATGCCCCACTTTTTTTTTTTTTTTGAGATGGAATCTCACTCTGTCCTCCAGGCTGGAATGCAGTGATGTAGTCTCAGCTCACTGCAACCTCTGCCTCCTGGGTTCAAGTGATTCTCCTGCCTCAGCCTCCTGAGGAACTGTGACTTCAGGCGCCTGCCACCACACCTGGATAATTTTATTTTTAGTAGAGACAGGTTTTCACCATGTTAGCCAGGATGGTCTTGATCTTCTGGCCTCGTGATCCACCTGCCTAGGCCTCCCAAAGTGTTGGAATTACAGGTGTGAGCCACTGCGTCTGGCCTCCTTTTCTCTTTTTAACTACTTTATTGTCAGTTGCTTTTTCAGAAAACTTTCAGAGTGCCAAGAGCCTTGCTCTCCCACAACATCTCCTCATAAAATGTACATTTTCTAATAATCTCTACTCTTTTTTGTTTTGCTGATATTACATATATTGTCAATGGTATTGAATTACCTTTAACAAAGTCTAAACCAAAAATAAAATTCTAAGGCTCCCAACTGAAGGATGGACTCTCCCCTCAGCCAGGGGCATTCCAAAATTAACCTGAAAAATTAGTCCTGGTCATGATGAGAAGTGGGGGTCGGACATGCCTCACAATTCCCTCCTCCCTTTGGAATTCAGACACAGTTGACCAGCATTAACACCCAAACAGAGACCTTAAGACTAACAGAACAGATTCTTTTAATTTGATAAGAAATATTTACAATCTATTTTCTCTGAAGCCTATTACCTGGAGGCTTCATCTGCTTAAGAACACCGGTCTCCACAAACCCTTTTCTTAACCTAGACACCCCCTTCTATTGATTCCAGGTCTTTAGATAATAACTCTTGCAACCAACTGCCAAGCAGAAGACCTCTGAGCCTGCCTGTAACCTGGAAGACCCTGCTACCAATTGTTCCACCTTTCTAAACTGACCCCAAGTACACCTTGTATGAATTGATTGATGTCTTAAGTCTCCCTAAAATGTATAAAGCAAAGCTTTCACTAAAGCAGAGCTTTATGCATTTATAACTGTGAACATTTGTCCGACCCTCTGGGGCTCATGTTCACAGCATCTCCTGCATCTGTGTCACGGGCTATTGGTTACTCATAATTGAGTCAGAATAAATCTTTTCAAATATTTTAGAGCATTTGACTCTTTTTGTCTACAAATGTAACGTTTCCTGTGCTTGACATTCCTTTTTCAGAAATGCTAGAATATGCCCTATGATGTCCCACACATGTGACTTCAGGACTTGCTCTCCCATTTATATGCCAACTCACCCACTTAGTCTTAAACATGTAAATGATAGTTTGGGAATATTTACAGAATAGAATTTAATTATCATCACAATTTATAAATGTGACATTGTAACGTCACTGCATGAGACACCATAGAAATCTTTGATTTAATTCCTTTGTATTTTAAACATCAGATATCATCAAAATACTTATTAAACAAAATTGAAAGGCTAGTCATCAATATGTGCTTTGGAGATGAACGAGACTAACGCAATATATGTTTGGCCATTTGCTTCTGGGAAAATCTCCCTCAAGTGTGAGTGGATTTGCAAGTGCCAGTGTACAGAGATAACAGAACGTAATGGTGCTTTTGGTAACACACACAAAAATTCAGCATACTATTAACCAGATCTAAGACAATGCAAGCTGGACTTCCTTCTTGTTTTTCTATGTATTCCATCGTTGTACAGAGATTTGAATTTTGGTTTATTATCATGATGGGTTATATTTGCACTTATAGTGGCAAACCATGTTATAAGACAATACTCTTATTACCATTCTTTTTTTCCCCCAGGAAAAATCAATCTTTATAATAGGAAAAATGGTTATCATTGATTTAAAGATTATAAATAACTACTAACCTATGGAATTTATTTGAAAAGTAAAGTTTTTGTCTTATTGCAAGGGCTGTTATTTATTCCCCTACTTTTTTTTTTTTTTTTTTTTGTATACATCTTGTGGGCTTCAGCTAGTAATCCTCCTTTGAAATACCATGGAAACAAGCAAATATGCCTCATTAAACTTCCCTTGCAGGGGAAAAATTGAAGGAATTTTTAAATTGTAGAGTAGATAAAAATAAAACACATTTCCTCTCAGGGTGATTAGATTGTCCTTTTAAATTCTTTACAGAAAACTACCAGAGCTAGCAAAAAACACACATACAAACAATAAAAATTCTCAAAATTACATGTTTTCATATTTATGAAATTTGTGACAATAAAAAAATACAGCTGATGATCTATTGTATTTCTTGAATACAGGAATGTTCTTAATTCTATTATTTAGGATTAAATATTTCAGATATATGGTGAAGGTAAAATAACTTTCTGATAATGTATAAACATAATTATGAGTGACATTACAGAAATTCTTTACTAACAAGTTGTATTTTTATAATGCCTTTAGTTAAGGAGAAGGACTTTGTAGAAAAAGCAATAGCATTCCATGATAAGTGATGAGTGTCTCACTTTGACCCATGAAAACAGAACCAAGCAGGTAGTGAGCTGTTTCATAATATGATTAGGGCTTCTAGTAAGGCAGGGTTATTGAATGCTTTTGTCTCCTATTGGCCTAATAATAAAGAATACTCTTTTGTCTTATGAATATTTTGGCTTCCCCACCCTAAAATATTGAAGCTGAAATTGACAAACTTGTTTTTTATTTAGGGTTGACACTTTCATATGGCTTGCAGCTTGGGAGTAAAAGACAATGTTAGCTTCAGTCTTCCTTTATTCCTTTACTGTCAGGAAAGCTTAATGAATAGATCTCAGAATGCACAAACATCACAGTTAGTTAGACTCTCCCCTCTTTATTCTGCCAACTTGTACTGTGCACTCTTAACTAAGGCAGCAACTGTTAGGAACGTGTCCTGAATTCAACAGCAAGTCTCCCAAAGCTGAATGATGTTTTTAAAGGCACACTGTGAAGTGAAAGGGGATACTGATTTTTGTGGTATTTTGTACATTGGAATCCAGTTTAACAACCAGCAATCAATATCTAACTCTTTCAAATCACTGTTTTGGAATTGCTGCTGTTGCTTTCTTTGCTAAACCATGGATGTAATTCATTTAACATGTTAATTTCCCATCCATCTGGACTGAAAGGTGTCTATACCAGTGACATATTCACTGAGGCACCTAAAGGGGAACCTGAAACCTCCAACAAATTAAACAAACACCAGTGCTTTGTTATATGACGGACCCTAAATATGTCTTGTATGCAGCAATCATCGTCTAAATCTAGATAATGTTATTATGCTTTAGCAATTGGTGGCTATTTCCGGGCAGTTGGGAAGCTGAGTTCCATCCCATTCCTTGTAAACAGGGCATGAGGGAATAGGGCATTATTATTAGATTTGTAGAGTTTAGGTAACAGATGCTAACCCTTACATGATGGAAATGACCCCAGTCTGCATAGATCGCTTTTGTATTTCAAGTAGTTAAACTCAACCTAGATTAAATTAAATAAGGCAACTGAAAGTGGCTGATAATGCCTGGAATAAATTAGTCATTCAAATATATTCATGTTTTCTTTTTCTCTTATACACTTTTCATATTTGTCTTGTCTACTCGTAGCCCCTATTTACGTGGGCTCTGTAATTCCTTTGTTTGGATAAAATATTCCTAAGTTGCAATAGAATGCAATAATAACTATACTAGATATATTACATGTATTATTAAATAACATGAACATTTTTTTCTTAACTGATGATCAAAGTTATCTTGCTTTCTTTTATTCAGTTCAGTAATAGATTTCTTTACAAGTCTTAATAACAGAAGAAAAAAAATGTATTGACTCTTACTGTCATTTATTTTAAACTTGTGGGACATTTTCAGCCTCAATTTTGTAGTCAAATGTCCAAAGGGAACCAGCAGCATGTTTTAAATCATTGTGCTTGTCATTGAAAATATTCTAAGTTTTACAAAATAAATTCACTTTCTTTTTTGACATTTGTAAATGTAACCAAGGGAAAGAGACATTTGCAGTCTCCAAAGATTTCCAAAAGAAGAAAATCTTTACACTTTGATCATTTGCATAATGAACATATATGTTACAGAATTGCTCAGGTTCTTTCACTGGTAATTTACTTTCTGTCCTTGTGCACTGAAACCCATGCACCATGTGGGGAGTTAAATTTTTTATTATCAATGTTTTGCTGACTTTAGTTTAGAAATCGGTTTTTTGGTTTAATTTTGATTCTGGATCTTAAACAGTAGCATAGATTCTTTGAGAAAAGAAGCACGAGGAAATAAGAATGCTCAGAGAGAAGATGCAGATTGGAAAAGACTTTACGAAGAAGGTAGTGGCCTAGCTAAGACTAAAAGAAGGAATTAGCCGGGCAAACAGGGAGGGAGAGACTGAGAGGAAATGGAGGAGATGTTAAGTGAGAAGAACGGATTGGTACAAAGCAAGATGATATCAAAGAGCACCACCCAGGTAAAGTGGGTGACTGGGGACTGATCACAGATGAACTGGTGGGGTTGACAAGGAAGACTGGAAGACAATTGTGAGAAGTTTGGAACAGACTACACAGCCTCTTCTGAAAGAGCTATTTACCACTTTTCTGACTGTCAAATAGTCATATTTTAGGGATTGGCTACAGGGTAGCATCTGCCATCCTCTCCAGATAAAATCCTTCCTCTGAGCTCCAGCATTTTTTGGTTCATCTTTCTAGTATAATATGTAGTAGAAAAAAATTTCACACAGAATATATGGGCTCTGATCTGTTACAGATTATTTGCCCTTGAGATCTTTTCATGTCTGAATGTGTGGACTTCACTCTTAAAAGCTATGAAACACAGTATTTCCTAATGTAGACTCATTTCTACAAAACTTCATTTATTCTCCATTTTTGCAAATGTTTGTTAGTATATGCTTTTATTGTTCTTGCATATCTTTGATGATCTGTTAAGCTGAGGTTTTTTTTTTTTTTATTTCTGAGACAGTGTCTCTCACTCTGCCATGCAGACTGGAGTGCAGTGGCGCAATTACAGCTCATTGCAGCCTCCCTCCTTGGGCTCAAGCAGTCCTTCCACGTTGGCCACCTACAGAGCTGGGACTACAGGTTTGTACCACAGTACCTGGCTTAAAAAATATTTTTTTTGTAATTTTTTTTGGTCTCACTATATTGTTCAAGGTGGTCTTGAACTCGTGGGATCAAGTAATCCTCCCACCTTGGCCTCCCAAAGTGGACTACTATGCCTGGCTGACTTTTGACACTTTTAAAAAATCTCTTCTGCTATTTGCTTTTCTAGATACTCTATTTTCTATTGTACTGTTTCACATGTTCATTAATTTATGTATCTCTTTCAGATATAATTTATCTACTTTTATTAACTTACATTTATTAACTTACAAATTCTCAATATTATCTGCTTTATATGTTATAAAATACTTTCTCCCAGTTTATTCCTTATATTTTAATTATACTTATGGCATAGTTTGTTATAAAGATGTTTATATTATGATACAATTAAATGTACCAAATTGTTTAGGAATGATGAGAAATGAAAAAAATGTATGTCTTTGCCTTATAGTCTTCATGTTGTGGATATCTCATGTTTTCTTCTAATAATTTCATAGCTGCCTTATTTTTCCTCTTTATTTTCAAATTTAGTTGTAGCTGAAGTTTATTTTGTCTTTGGAAGAACAACATAAAATTATGTATTTTCCTCATAGTAAATAATCAATTGTCTTAATGTACTTGATTGACTAGGCCATTGTCAGTAATTTGAAATGTTATTATTTTTATATTTCAGATTCCCATAAATGCTGCAGCTACCTGTGAAATATCTATTTTGGCTCGATGACATACTCATCAACTGCACCTTCTTACTGTTTTTCTTTCTTTCTTTCTTTTTTTTTTTTTTTTGAGACCAAGTCACTCTGTTGCTCAGGTTGGAGTGCAGTGGCACAATCTTGGCTCACTGCAATCTCTGCCTCCCCAGTTCATGCAATTCTCCTGCCTCGGCCTCCCAAATAGCTAGGATTGCAGGTACTTACCACAGTGACTGGCTAATTGTTTTGTATTTTTAGTAGTGATGGGTTTCACCATGTTGGCCAGGCAGGTTTCAAACTCCTGACCTCAAGTCATCTGCCTGCCCTGGTCTCCTGAAGTGCTAGTTTGTAAAATCTTCTTGACTAGCTTTTCACATTTAATAATTCATATAAATTTTGACTTATCTTTTTGAGTTCATGAACAATTTTTGGAATTTTTGAATTGAATGATATTACATTCCTAGTATAATTTGAAAAGATTAAAATCTTTGAAACATGATATTTTCCAAACCATGAGCATTTTCTCTTTCTATGTAATCAGATATTATTTTATATTCTCAGGTAATATTATGTGGGTGTTTAAATAAAGGTCTCGCACATTTCTTGACATCATGATTATGCTCATGTATATTATAATTTTTTACTCTTTAAATGTTTCCTTTTATATTTGATTTGCTGTAATAAAGGAAGCTACTTGATTTTTTTAGATCGATCTTGCATCCAGTGACCTTACTGAATACTCTTTGAAAATCATTTGTCCAGTAGTGAATTGCCTATAGATATACAATCACAGAAACATCAGTATTAGTTCTAAAGTTATAACTTAAAATATCATTTTTATAATGTTTTGTATTATTTTAAGTAAAATGTATAGGAGTTATGGTGAAAATAGGCATCTTTTTCTTGTACCTGACTATAATGTGAAAGTTATGGCTCTATGTTAGGCATATTTTTCCATAGGTTTCTGGGAATTTCATTTTGCCATTGATTCTTCACTGTTCTCATTCTGTGGCATAGTTGAGGAGAAGTGTTTACATCCTTTCATCATTCTTCCTTAAATGAATGGGTAGTTACCGGATGCAGGGATTAAAAAGACCTGTCATAGAGATTGAGGGTGATCTCTTTACTGCTACTGTAGAAAGTTCAGAATGATTTATAGGTACATGAAGAGGAAAAACCTTTCCTGACTATTTTTCAGCCCCTGATATCTCCTATAGAACCCTTTTTGTGATTTTAAGCCTATTTAAGAGAGAAAGGCATTAAAGGTTTTAAAGAAAATGAAGGCCTGGTGCAGTGGCTCACGTCTGTAATCTCAGCACTTTGGGAGGCCAAGGTAGGCAGATGGCATGAGCCCAGGAGTTTGAGACCAGTATAGGCAACATGGCAAAACCCCAAGTCTAGAAAAAATACAGAAAAAAAAAAAATAGCTGGGCATAGTGGTATGCACCTGTAGTCCCAGCTGCTCAGTGGCTGAGGTGGGAGGATTGCTTGAGCCCAAGAGTTCCAGGAAGCAGTGAGCCATGATCATACCACTGCACTCCAGACAGGGCAACAGAGTGAGACCCTGTCTTAAAAAAAAAAAAGACACAAAAGAAAAAGAGAAGAACTGATGGACTGCCAGCATAGTTTAAAAGCGATTGTAACAGAAACTATACCTAATGAGTTCTAATGTAAAAGGGAAAAAAGAATGCCTCTATACTTGAAGGAAGAATTGTTGAAGTATTTTTACCAGATACACATTTATATACCTCAAAAAATGTAGTAAGACCATAATTTTGAATTTATTTATATCATTCAAGCAATCATTTGAATTTTAATCATTTTCTGCACAAATATACTATCTGATATTTCCCAGTTGGATTGATTCTTGACAATAAAGGAAATACTTGTGTACTTTACATGAATGAAAGTATGTGCAGGCACCATTGCAAGGCATGCACAGATTCAGCTGTGCATGAACAAACCTCTTTCCTTTGTTCCAGTGATGGTAGGAAGAGTGCCCCAAAACAGATAATGTCAGAAATTGACAAGACTAACAAGAGCAAAGCAAGGACTTGTGTAAGAAAAGAAAAAAGACTTTCAGAATTTTTTCTAAAGGACCATGTTGCTGAGAATGAAATATCCAATTTTTTTCACCACATGGCATGGTAGAAACCTGGGCTCAAGAGAAACTGGGGCACATGGGTTTGCTTGCAGACATCAGGAATTTGAGTAGATGACCACCTTTGGTCAGAGGGCATTGCTCTGTCATGAGAACATGCCCTGAGTCAAATTGCTTAAAAACTTATTTCTCAGAACCAACTGTCAAGTTAATAATATTTTAGATGGAATTTGACTTTAGAATTCTCCCAGGAAAATGAATGGCTTGACCAGAAATAAAAAAATAGAAGATAAATACGTGATTTCTTAACTCCAAGGAACTGTATGACTATTGTGTCTTCTACTCCAATTATAGTTCTAACTGCCAAGCAAATATTTGAAAAAGGAACTTTTTTTTTTTGTCCTTGGTATAATGGAAAATAAGCAGGATAAATACCTTAGTGGAAAGAGGACAGAATTTTAATCTCATTCTCACATAAGTTGGCGTTGTGACTTGTATATTTTATAATTCCTTTTCTTTCTGTGTCACTTAATTTTATTAGTTACAAAAGAATTTATAAGAAATATAAAAATAAAAGAACTTCAGGCCAGGTGTGGTGGCTCATGCCTCTAATCCCAGAAATTTGGGAGGCTGAGGCAAATGGATCACTTAAGGTCAGGAGTTTGAGACCAGCCTGGCCAACATGGTAAAACCCTGTCTCTACTAAAAATACAAAAATTAGCCAGGCGTAGTGATGCTACCTATAATCCCAGCTGCTAGGGAGGCTGAGGCAGGAGAATCACTTGAACCCAGGAGCCAGAGGTTGCAGTGAGCTGAGATTACACCACTGTATTCCGGCCTGGGCAACAAAGCAAGACTGTCTCAAAAAAAAAAAATTTTATATTGCAAACATGTCATGAAGCAAATTGAGTATGCAATATATATATTTGCCTCAGTGGTCTTTGGAGAGCTCAGGTGAAAGACCCATCTACAATCTTTAATTTTCCTCTAACTGCGTGGCATTTCTAAATAAAGTATCAGTTCCTTTTGCTACTCACATTCTGTGATTTTTGAGTTATGTGTCTGTTGAGATAATGTTAAATAAGTGTAGAAGTTAGTGTAGTGAAAAATAGGGATTCTCTAAACAGTGACTTAGGATATCAGTGGTGTACATTAAATGACGTAACAGTTCTTCTACTCACTAGACCATAGGTAGCCTCCCCATCTATCATGGCACAATGGGTTCTGCTCTGTGGTTTCATCTAGTGCTCAGAGTGATACTGACATCAAAGAAAGCCCCTAACTTTTCACAAAAGACATTTCCAAAAACTATGCAGTCTTACTCACATATAAGCAAATACCCTATTCTTCTGAAAAAGACATGTCATTTAAAAATATTAAATAGATTTTGCTATAAAAACCAGAATTGCTGCTTTAGGATATATCTGAGTCTTTGATATTATTACTTGTATAGAGAATATATTTTTCATAAAATATCATAGAAAAGAGAGGACTTTCTTCTGAACCTAGAATAACAGAGAGCATGTGAGTTATAACTAATATAGTAATTATACATGTATTAATGTGTGAGTATATGGTACACTACAATACGCTTAATCAAAATTTAACCACCTTTTCTTTAAAAACCTGATTAAAGCAAATGGGAAACAGGGATAAGGAAGAAAAAAATAAAAAGAAAAGAGATCTCCCAAGAACATCGTTTCTAGATGATTGTATCAGTTATTAAATAAGGAAGAATTGACATTATTTCCCTGTATTTCATCTTTTTCTTCCTTCTTTATGTGATTCCTATATCCTGTATAGCCTGACAGTGTTCTCTTAAGGGATAGAGTGTAACTGGGCCAAACCAGGCATGAGGAAGCAAGTAGGGTATGGGTAATAATCCTGGGGAAGGTTTACACAGAATACACAATAGGAGAAATAGAAGAGGCTCCATAGGGGTGGAAAGAATAAAGGGGAGGGAGGGAGAAGACAGAGAAAAAGAGGGAGAAGGAGAGAGAGCCGAGGGAAAGAGAGAGAGAGAGAGAGAGAGAGAGTGTGTGTGTGTGTGTGAGAGAGAGAGAAGGAGGGAGTGAGGGAGAGCAGGAGAAAGAGAGAAAATATAAAGTTGGTAATATTTATCTTCTGCCACCCAATCCCCCAATGTAAGTCTCAGAAGTGGTGAGAATCTTAATTTCCAGATACTGAGATATATAGGGAAGGTTGAAAACATTCTCCTCTAGGGACACTGACATTACCTTAACTTATTTTCTTTGGGACCACTTTTAACTTAAATAATAACAGTTTGAATGTATAAGCTGAATAAAGATTCAAATTAAATTGAGGGATACCAGTGTATAACAATGAGTTTACAGTCATTTTGTATATAAAAAAAACCACACTCATCATTTCTATGACTCTATAAGAGAAATAACTTCTATCAGCTTTTGAAAAATGCCAAAAATACACTTAACATATATTTGTGTTTCACGTTTATGCAATATCTTTCATAGATTTAGTAAAAATATTCTGCATTACAAAATCTGAGCTTGTAAGTATTAAATGTCAATCCAAACTTCCTGCCATTCCAACAGAGGTATATTTCCCAGTTTTTTTTTTAGCTTCTAGTCCATGATTTTCAATTGTCATTCATTGATTTGTTAAACAAGGATATATTTACCTCTTATTTTTCTACTATCTACCATGTATTTTTCTAAGTACTGGCTGACTTCAAGGCAGATACCATATTTACTCTCAAAAAGTTTACAGTGTGAAAAAAAGCAGGTTACCTCACTACCTGCTGTATGCAATGCATTCTACACTGTGTAAGAAATAAAATGAAATCATAAAATCACATAATAGAGCATTTAATGGTCATCTCTTTGAGCCTCCCAATGGGGAAAAATAGTATTGCTCTTAGGTTTTTCCTTTGCAAATGATAATTATGTTTCTGCTTAAATATATTCAGTCATAGATAGCTTGCTAATTCACTGTTGATCCATTTGCTTCTAATTCAGTTCTTCTGGCTAGAAGGTGATTTGTTATAGATAGTTACAGCACCTTGTTGTTCGCCCAAATAGCCATTCTCTTGCAATTTTGCAGGAATAGAGATTTAACTGATGCATCACTATAAAGCTGAAGATCTATTTTGTAGTCAGCAAGATTGACCATGTGACTCAGCTGGCCATATGACTACTAAGGCAAGTGGATGGAGAATAAATGATGTGCACCACGTTCATGATTTGCCATTAAAACAATTGAGTGTGCAGTGTCCCATACAATTTTTTCCTTACTGCTGGTAGACATGTCTGGGACTGAAGGAGCTATTTGACTCTGAAATTAAAGCCACATATTCAAAGTAGCAGGGCTATTCCATCAGTCCTGAAGTTTTTACTTTGGGATGGTAGCGAAATAAACTTCACTCTTGTTCAATCTACTCTGTTTTAGGATTCCTTCATTACAGCCATTTAGCTTGTACCCCAACTAATCTTACAATGGCCACAAAGAGACTTATAATGGCCACAAAGAGACTTATTTCCTTTCATTGGACCGTCTTTTAAAGTTTTATAACAAAGTCTCCTATTTATTTAAAGCATTTAACAAGTATTTATTGGATGCCCACTACTGCAAGGCTCTAACCCTGCTTTCCAAGGGCATAAAGCCTTTAGAATGGTTGACTATGTATTGAGGATGAGGTTTGTTTGGTAGGAGTTCAGGGAGGCAGCTGTATAAACAAAAATTTCAAATTCAATATAATAAAGTATAGAGTAATCTAAGAATGGTATTGAAAATCAAATACACTTCCCATACTCTAAGCAGTGGATACAGCCTAAGAAGAAATTTTCCAAATGAAACATTTCTGGGTATATGTATCATAGCTGATATGCAACTATTTCTGATCTTACACTATTCACATCTTCCTTTGGATCCATTTGGCCTTTATCACAAGAATCATGAATACTATCATGTGAAGGATTTTTATGTTCCGTTTGGGTTCCTTGTGACTGTCTAAAGCAAATGCTACCCTTTTTATTTTTCACAAATCAGAGACTATAGAGATTAAATATTTGCCCCTTGACAAATACCTGTGTATTCACCCCTTCTGGACAGGAAATACTGCAAGTGGGTCCCGGCAGGAATAATATGATTTCATTGTGATCCTTAAACATTTACAGATGGCAAGGCATTGATTTCCATGAAACATCATTTTTATTTTCCCCCAGGTAGTGCTAAAATATGTGGGCTTTATAGTCAGACAAAATTGGGTTCCAATTTGGACTGTTTGACTGAATAACTGTAAACTTGACATGTCCCTTAACCTTTTATGGCCCTGGTTCCTCATTTGAAAAAGTGCTTGAGGCTGTGGCCTAGTTAGGAGCCTCTGGGAAGCAGACACCAGGTGTAATTGGATATGAAAGGGAGGCATTAATGGGGACATCTGTAAAGGTTACAGATATGGTGCTTTATCCTAAGCAGTCAGGACACAGCCTAAGAAAGATTTTCCAAATGAACCATTTCTATATCTATCGTACCTCATTATGCCAGTGTTTCTGATCTTACGTTCTTCATATCTGCCTTTGGATCCATGATACTGGTCTTGATCATGGTCTTGATCAACAGAAACATGAATGCTATCAGGTAAAATATTTTTAAGGGGTAGAGCTCACAGAAGTGAGTGAAGAAGGATTTCAGACTATGGTACAGACATGGAGAGCAGTGGGAAGGAAGAAGGATCAGATAAGAAGAGCCTGACTGCAGTGCAACTCAGAGAAAGGCACAGCCAGGCTGGTGAGAACCCCAGAGCACAGATGGCCCAGCAGTGGAGCCCAGTGGTGGGTAGGAATGGCCAGCCAGGGTCTAGTACCCCTGCTATGGTCTTTGGCTGGGAGCTGCTTGGAAAGACCCGACTTCAATGTGAAGATCAAGGCTATCAGCCAACACATTCCTTGCCGTGGGCTTTCTCCTGAAGGAGATAGTTAAAGAAATATAGTTCTAGGATATTCTCTAACACATGAAAGTTTGAATATCTTTTTCCTAGGATTCTTGTTTTTATTATATTCAAGGAGTAGGTATGAATTAAAGGACTACTATGGGAAGCGAGAAAGCCACAGAAGCACGAGACACAGTCCCTAGCCTCAAGAAACTTAGGTATTTTTAGAAAATGAAGTGATGTGAGCACTTAAAAGCTGTAAGATTAGCACTTACTGGCAGAAATATGTCATTGTGAATATGATGATGACAGAAACATTCACAAACAATAGGGAGTTAAGATGCAATGGAAACACAGTAGGCTCATAAATGGAAATCCAAAATTATGAGACAAGTTGGGGAATAACAGCTAGACTAGGACTTTTGACAACAGTGGAGTGGTTCCTTCCCTCCTTTAAATATATTTATTATGGGTAAATTATGACAACAATGAATTTAAATATGTAGCCAAGAAATAAGGAAAGGCAAAGACGATTGAAGAAAGAACAAGAATACAATGAAATAAGCTTCAGTTGATGCTGGATTGGTCTAATATCACACAGGATTTAGATGCGAGTTTAAGGGGTTGGTGGCTGGAGTGTTGCTACAAAAACCTTAAGGTCTTAGAAGATAGAGAGCTGCAACTAAGCCCTTCACAAAACCTCAGCATTTTACTTGGCCATGAAAAACAAGCTAGAAACATAACCCAGAGAAGCAGTAACAAGGATTGCTGTGTGCCTTGGGATTTGCACAGAAAATAAAAATTAAATAAATCATTTTACAGGTTGACTCCATGTGAATTGCAACCCAAGCCAATACCATCATCAGGTATGCAAATAGTATGTATAATACCCTCATGATATTCACATTGGCATGGAAATCCTAGGTCAAACAGCTAATGTACAACCAAGCTTAGAGCCCCATCAGGAAAAATACAACACAATTTTGAAGAGATACATAAATAATCTAGAGCATATGGAATACACAATCAAAATATTAATGCCTATGGAAGATAAGCTTATAAGAAAATTACAAACCAAGTTAGAAAGACATTGACTAGGAAGGATAGTGAGTAGACATAATAAGAGAGAGTTTTAACCCAAAGATCTAGCAATAACAAAATATCTGAAAGAAATTAAAATGTTCAGATTTACCAGAGAATTCTAATAAATCATAATGAAGCCATAATGAAAGAATGAGAAATAGTCATATATGAAAAAGCACCAAAGAGAGCCTCAAGAAATGGAAAGCAGTCATTGAAGTTTTTAAATGAATGCATTACTTAAAAAGCAGATAGACCTCTGGGAGGCTAAGAGGAGTAGATCACCTGAGGTCAGGAGTTCAAGAACAGCATAGACAACATGGCAAAACCCCATCTCTACTAAAAATACAAAAGTAGCCAAGCATGGTGGTACATGCCCGTAATCCCAGCTACTTGGGAGGCTGAGGCAGGAGAATTGCTTGAACCCAGGAGGCAGAGTTTGCAGTGAGCCGAGATAGCGCCACTGCACTCCAGCCTGGGCAACAAGAGGGAAACTACATCTCAAAAATAAAAAAGGCAGATACACATAGCTATAGCTGAAGAAAACAGTAATGAGCTTGGAGACAGACATAAGCAAGTTGCTGAGAATAGGCATGGAAATATAAAGGGATAGAAAACATATGAATGTGTTTAAGAAATTAAATAACAGGCAGTGATTATAAAGAACTACCACCTGTTCCCCAGAAGCCTATGGAAATAAAAACAAAACATTTAAAAAAACAAACAGGCAGGATAAAATAAGAAGGCTAGGTATGTGTTCTGAAAGAATGAACAGAAAGAATATAATAAACATTAGAAGAGATTTTTCCAGAACCAAATCCAGTAAAAATGTATTTAATTCAATATAAAAATGTAGACTTCTTTCAGATATGCATTCAAGTATTAGAAAATCATTTAATGTAATTCATCACATTAACAGGCCAAATGGGAAATATGTGATCATATTAACTGATACAGAAAGATCATTTGATAAAATTAATAATCAATTCATAAGAATCAGAATCTTCATATAATAAAATGCAACTGCCTTACCCTGATAGAATATATCTATCAAAATAATCCTTAACTGTGAAACATCACAAGCCATCAGATCAAATGAATACAGAAATAAGGTAAAGATGATTCCTATCAGTACACTGATTCAACATTGTGATGAAAGTTTTCAGATAGAACAATTAAACAGTAAAGGATGTAAAAGGGTGAAGAATGAACAGTTTAGGATCTAAACTGTTAGAATCTAAACTGTTATCCACATAGAATTGTCCAGATAGAAAATCCTAAGGAATATATGTAAAATACAGAAGACATAATAAGGGTTTAGCAGACTTGCTGGGTAAAGATCAGCCAATGTGAATCAGTAGTGTTCTAATATATCAACACAACCAGTTTAACAACTGAATTTAGGGAATATCCTTCTCAATTACAACAAAACCCATAAAGCATAAATCTAACCTAAATATTCCAGATGTTTAAAAATAAGATTCAAAACATTATGTTTAAGGATATAAAGATACTGTATCATAAATACATTGATTTTCTCAAAATATAAACAAATACTAAATAGCTTTACTTATCTGGAACTTTAAAAAAGTTAATTCTAAAATGTATGTGACCCATAAAAAAGCAAAGCATCTGATGACTTGCCAGATATTTGATCTACTGTAAATCTGTGGTCATTACAAGAGTTTGGTATTGCCACAAGGATAGGTAAATAGACTACCGAAATAGAACAGCTAGCTGAGAAACAGATCCAAACATACTGGTAACTTGACACGTGACTGTATTGGACGTTAATCTTTTTTATTTAATTAATTAATTTATTTTTTGAGTCAAAGTCTTGCTCTGGTGCTCAGGCTGGAGTGCAGTGGCGCAATCTTGGCTCACTGCAACCTCTGCCTCCCAAGTGCAAGCACTTCTGCCTCAGCCTCCTGAGTAGTTGAGATTACAGGCATATGCCACCAAGCTGGGCTAATTTTTGTACTTTCAGCAGAGATGTGGTTTTACCATGTTGGTCAGGTTGGTCTTGAACTCCTTACCTCATGATCCACCCACCTCAGACTCCCAAAGAGCTGAGATTACAGGGATGAGCCACTGAGCCCGGCCTCGACATTCATCTTGTTTGCCTTCTCGGAATCCCTGAACCTTTCCATTCTTTTCTGTCTTGATGGGCCAACTGGCACCCTCACCCCACCAGTTGGCCCTCTTTTAATGGGGATACTAAACCCTACCACAGTACCTGGAATCTGGCTTCCTGAGAAGTTGCTAGCAGGCTGGAGATGTAACCCAGATGTTAAGGGAAGTTAGCCCTGTGTGGTGTGGACATTTACCCATGACCCAGCAGGAGAAAGGAAGTAGAACAGCATATGCTCTTCCTCCCCATCTCTCCTGCAGACAAATCTAATGAGATCCGTTTTCAGTCTTTCCAGGGAAGTCAAATTGAACTCTGCCTCTTAGAGTTAACTGGAAAGCAGCATTAACCTTAATGACAATGCATTCCATGGCTTGCTTCCCACTTTCTTTGCCTCATTACTATTTCTTCCTCACTCTATCTTGGCCTGTACTTTGCAAATCAAGTGTTAGCCCCTTAATACTGGCCCAGTCTTTGCTTTCTAGAGAGTCTGGACTAAGGAGTTACAGACAGTATCACAATAGAGCCTTTAAGAAAAAAAAAAATCAATAAATCTGTTTTTGGGAAAAGTAACTCCTTATTTTATACCAGACTAAAACAAGTTCTAATGGTTTAGAATTATTTAAAGTCAACATGTAGGCTGAAGAACAAAATGCAGAAAAATGTATTTTATTAAATCAGGTTAAGTAGTACTTCTTAAATATGCCACAAAAGGCAAAACTAAAAATAAAGACATATTTGAAACCATTAATTATATAGGTGAACATAGATACACAGGTAGAGAGAGAACATTTTTTATCAAGAAAGGACTAGACAAAGGATTGTTAAAATATGGGATTTACAAAGAACTTCTCTAACTCAAATAAAGCAAATAACTGACAACTTAGAGTGTCAGCCTTGGAAATATTGAGAAGAGGCCAGATTCTGCCTGTGCTCTGAAGGAAGAGTCAACAGGGTGCCGTAACAGATGGATATAGGGTGTAAAATAAAGAGAGAAGTCAAAGATGACTGTGAGATTTTTTTTCTTTTTGGCCTGAGTAATTGAAAAATTGAGTTCCTGTCAGCTGATTCAGAAGGCTCTCAGTGGAGCAAATGTATGGATGATCAAGATTACCGGTTTGGACATGTCAATTTGCAGATGTCCATTAACAATCTAAGAGGAGATGTCAAGTCGACAACTGGAAATGTGTGTTGGAACCACTGTGGTGAGGTCTTGGTTGCACCTGTCCATCTGATGGCCGTTAAATGCTTGGTATTTAAAGGCATGCAGTGAGATGAGCTCCCCAAAAGACATGAGTGTACACAGGGTAGTAGATAAGAGATAAAGGCAAGGACTGAGCACCATGGACTCCAACTCTAACAGGCAGGGAACAAGAGGAGAAAACAACAAAGAGAACTGAGAACCAAGTAAGAGTATGGCATCCCAGAAGTTAGGTTACAAAATCCTATCAGAAGGAAGTGATCAGTTATGTCAAATGCTGGCGACTTATTAAGAAAAAGAGAGTGATATATGACTCCTGGATTTAGCAGCTTGGAAATCGATGATGATGTTGAGAAGAACACTTTCAAAACTGTAAATCTCGAAATTAGATAATATCTTCATCTTTTTAAAAAGTTTGGGCTATTTAAGTCTTTTGTGTTTTCCTATGAGTATTAGAAAAAGCTTGCTGATTTGGATGTTTATTGGCATTCCAATTAATTGATAAATCAATGTGGGGGGAATTGACATCTAAACAATACTGAGTTTTTCAATCAATAAGCATGATATATTTATCAATTTATTTATATCTTCAGTTTTGTTTAGTAATGCTTTTTGATTTTAAATATACAGGCCTTACACATGTTTTGACATACTTTTCTCAAAGTACTTCATATTTTCGATGCTATAAGTGGTAACATTTTATGCAATATGAATTTTATTTTCAAAATGAATTACCACTTAAAAATAATCCATGGATTTTTTTTTTTCATACAAAGGGAGGAATATATCCTTTTAAGATTCATTTCCAATAGTACATTATTTTAATATTTTATTTTGGTAAAAATACTTGAGACCTAATCTTATTTGTGATAATGTTTTTAAATTCCGTTTCCAGTTGTCCATTGTTGTTATACAAAATTGACCTTGAATCCTGTAATCATTTAAATTCACTACTTAGTTCTGGTATTAGTTTCTTAGGTTCACAGGATTTTCTAAATAGACAAATGTCTATTGGAAAGGACAAGTTTACTTGCCCCTTTATTATCTGAATGTCTTTCATTTCCTCTTGCCTTATAGAACATACTAGAAACTGATTGGAAGGTTGAATAGAAGTGTTGAAAGTAGACATAGACATCTCTTTCTTATTCCTGGTTCTAGTAGGAAAACATTGACTCTTTGGTCATTAAGGGTGTTGTTAGCCATAGGTTTACTGTGGATGTCTTTTATTAGGTTAAGTAAGTTTCCTCCTATTCTTGGTTTGCTCAGACATTTTACTAGGAATTAATGTTGCATTTTACCCAATGCCTTTACTGTTCTTTCTGAGATACTCAAATGCTTTTATAGTCTCTGAATAGAAATCATTTTGTTGATTTTTAAATGTTAAATAAACTAGTACTTCCAGAATAAACCATACTCCTTAATAATGTATTATTGTTTATATATTGTTGGGTTTTATTTGCACAAATTCTGTTAAGAATTTTTCTACCTATGTTCATGAGTAATACTGGGTGTAGTTTTTCTTTTTTTCAGGATGTCTTGTCTCATTTTGGTCTCAGAGACATACAGATATCACAGAATGTGTTGGGAAGTATTACTTCCTCTTCAATTTTCTGGAAGAATTTTTGTAAAATGGATATTATTTCTTTTTGAAAAGTTTGTTGGCATTTATATTCTTGGAATTGATAGCCTCCAGGCCTGGAGTTTTTGCTGTAGGAATGTTTTTGAAAACAAATTCAACTTCTTTAGGAGAAGGAAAGCTAATCAGGTTAGCTATGTTTTTCCTTCAGTGAGTAGTTCACATCTTTCAAGGAATTTGTTTATTTCAACTAAGTTGGCGAATTTATTGGCATAAAAGTATTCACAATATTTATCAGCCTGTTAATCTCTATGGAAACCTTTGTCATGTTCACTAATTCTTAATATTCATAATTTGTGCTTCCTCTTTTATTGTCTTGATTTGTCTGGCAAAAGGATCATTGATTTTGAATTTTCCAAAGAACCAGTTTTTTTATTATTTTTATCATTTTCTGTTTTCCATTTCATTTATTTTTTCCTATGATTTTTATTGTTTCCATTCTTCTGAACATTTCGAAGTTCATTTTTTTCTTTATTTTTTTTCATGTATTAAGGTGGAGACTGAAGTCATTGATTCGAGACCCTTTCCCCTGCCAATATAAGCCTTTAAGTTTATAAATTTTTATCTAAGCACTTCTGTGGCTGCATCCCACAGATTTGCTTTCATTTTCATTTTGTAATCCTTCAGTTCAAGATACATATTTTTTCATTTTGTTTTCTGTTGCCTCTTTGACCTAGATGATAAATGGAAGTATGTTACTTATTTGTGTTATTCAAGGATTTTCTAAATATCTTTCAGTTATTTATTTCTAATGTATACTATAATCACAAGATATACTTTTTATGATTTGAATCCTTTTAAGTTGGAGATTTACAGTATGGTCCAGAAATTCGTTCATCATTATAAATATTCTTGCACTCCTTGGGGAAAGAAAAATGTATTCCCACTTTGTTAGAGTCTTCTATGAACATCAATTAGGTTAAGTTGGTGGATACAATGTTTTTCAAGTCTCTTATACCTTTACTGATTTGCTGTTTACTTTTTCTAACAATTATTACAAGGCAAGTATGGATTTATCTATTTCTCTCTGGTGTCCTATCATTTGTTGCTTCATATGTTTGATGTGTTATTATCTAGCTCATGTAAGTTTAGAGTTACTATTGCAAATTGATACTTCTGTCATTACCCCAAAATCCTTTTTTTTTCTTCCCTGGTAAAAGAGGATCCTTACCTTTTGCTCTGAAATCTACTTTTTCTGATATCAATACAGCCACATCAACTTATTTTGAGCAGTGATACTGTAGTACAATTTTTTCTATCCTTTATTTTTATTCCATGTATGCTTTTACATTTAAAGTGAGTTTCCAAAGAGCAAAATACAGTTGGGTTTCCCTTTATAAAAGATCTAATTTGTGAATTTCTGACTTTTAATTGAGATCTTGAGACTCTTCTGTTTAATGTGATTGTTTTCTCCTTGGACCAAATCTTCTCTCTTGTTCTTTGATTTCCATTTGTCACTATGTCCTTTGTTTCCTTTTGTCTTTTTTGCCTTATTTTATATCATTTGATTATTTTTATAAGGCCTTTTTATCCCCTTTGTTTTATTATTAGCTCTAACTCATTATTTGTGTCATTGTATTCATTGCTTTAGAGCATAGAGTATACTTATGAAAATCTACCTAAAGAGATACTGTACCACGCTACATGTAGCATAAAAACTTCCCAACCACATACTTTTATTTCCCCATACCTAACTTTTCTGCCATTGCTGTCCTACACTTGACTTATACAGAGACTTCTTGACTTACAACAGGGTTACATCCCAATAAAATCCTAAGTCAAAAATATTGTAAGCTGAAGATGCATTTAACACTGGCAACATGGTGGATGTTCCCTGACTTACCGTGTCCACTTTATTTTTTATTTTTGTTTATTTATTGATTTTTTTTGGAGAGAGAGTCTCACCCTCTCACCCAGTCTGCAGTGCAGTGGCGTGACCTCAGCTCGCTGCAACCTCCACCTCCCAGGTTCAAGTGATTCTCCTGTGTCATTGTGGTCCACTTTATAATTTGTCAGCTTTATGATGATGCAGAAGCGATACACATTCAGTAGAAACCATAACCCATTGTAAGTCATAAGAAGCTCCTCAAATTATGACGGAGTTATAAGCCCATCTTAAAGCCAAAAATTCTTAAATCAAACCATGTTCAGTCAGGAATCACCTGCACATATTACCTAAACCTCAGAGTACATTGTTATTATTTTTGCTTTAAACAGTCAATTTTCTCTTTAAGGCATTTATTTAATAAGAAATAAATCTTTCATATTTACCATTTCTGGTTCTTCATATTCGTTATGTGTATTTGTATTTCCCTCTGGTATCATTTTCCCTCTGCCTAAAGGAATTCCTTTAATATTTTTTATAATGTGGGTCTGCTAGTGATTCATTCTTTCAACTTTTCTATATCTGAAAAAGTTTATGTTTCATCTTTATTTCTAAAAAAAACTTTTTGCTGGATATAGAATTCTAGGCTATTTCTTTTAGTACTTTAATGATGCTTTCTACTTTCTTCTTACTTGTATTGTTTCCAGTGAAAACCTTCTCTCACCTTTTTCTAAATGTCATGTATCTGTTTTCTCCTGCTGCTTTTAAGTTTGCCTTTTAACACTAGCTTTTTACAGCTGATTCACAATAATTTGGTTATTGTTGAATTTTTGTAACAGTGACATCATATATATGTATATATATATATACAACACACATACACATACACAAGTATATATATACACAAATACTTTTTTGTCCCTCCTACTCTGCAGTTTTGTAAACTTATGATTTCAAATACAGAGTAAGAATTAAAATATAGTAAAACAGTTTTTGTATCTTCTTCCATGAGGTCTCCAAAACCTCCAATAGCCTGATGTGTATTTGTCATCTTTTATAGAAAGCGGCCTGTCTGAATAACAATTAATCCTTCAATTCCATCGTTTTTACCTCTCCGCATGTCAAAATTTGGACTATTCCGAAGGGATATTTCACAGGATAGATACAAGAACTATCTTGCTGGTAATATCATTTCATGTAAACTTTTGTTGTTAGCTGAAGATAGGTTCATATTTTATACCTTTGTGCAACATTTGTAAATGAGAATGGGACTCCTAGAGACACTACTGTGGGAAGTTTTATTTCCATCAACTATCATAAATATGATAATCCTAAGAATATGATTATCAGGCACAAAGTGTAGCTGAAGGAAGATATATCCATAGATGGAAAACCTTTTATAATATAAGCAAATATCAGGTCCTTTTTTAAGGTCAGCTCTGTGCAACATAACTGAATTATTTTAAAGTCTTCACTCATCATGACAGACTACTGAAGAAGTAAAAACCCACTGAATGCTACCAGTTTAAGTCTTTGTCTTTATTTGTGAATGAACACTGGGTTAGGGCAGGGTAAGAATGCCTGGCAGGAGTTTATGGAAAATGTTCGATGATTCTCCCTGCCTACCTTTAATGAAGTTACCTTGAGTGGCTCAACAATCATCATTGTAGGTTCCCAATCCCCTGAAAAAGCATGCATTCCCTTCTCCTGTTGCATCAAATGTGGAGCTGAACATGGTTTGACTGAACATGGTTTGACTTAAGAATTTTTGACTTTAAGATGACCTTATAAAGAGGTAACCTCATCATAATTTGAAGAGCTCCTTATGACTTACAGTGGGGTTATGGTTTCTACTGAACATGCATTGCGTTTGCATCATCATAAAGTTGACAAATTATAAAGTGGACCACAGTGCATCATAATCTTCTCTCTCATGACCCTATTAACGACAGCTCATTAAACTATCATCTCTTAAAACAGTAAGTCCTCCCGGGCCGGGCGCAGTGGCTCACGCCTGTAATCCCAGCACTTTGGGAGGCCGAGGCGGGTGGATCACGAGGTCAAGAGATCGAGACCATCCTGGCCAACACGGTGAAACCCCGTCTCTACTAAAGTACAAAAAATTAGCCGGACGTGGTGGTGCGTGCCTGTAGTCCCAGCTACTCGGGAGGCTGAGGCAGGAGAATTGCT
>PVKP010016782.1:0-47452 GCA_004027715.1 Plecturocebus donacophilus
CTCCGTGGGACCCCCTCCCTGTCCCGGGCGTTGTCTGGGACCTGCTGCAGCTCTGTGGGTTGTTGGGATGAGTGTGTCCCTGCCGGTCACAGGCAGGGCTGGAGGAGGATGAGCTGGTGGTAGGAGACAGGGCCAGCGATCCTCTGGAGTCCTCCTGAGCCATGCATGATGCCCTGGGCTCTGCAGCCCCGCCTCACACCCAGGAGCCTCCTCTCACAGCCAGAAAGGGGGCTGGGAGGGGTCACCCGAGGCTTATGTCTGGGTGAGACGACGCCACGTAATAGCCATGTTACCAGGTTTCTGCAGTGTTGGGAGCTGCCATTGACAGTGGCCTCAACAACTCCAGACTGAGAGCACCTGGGGCTTCCTGCCACTGGGGCAGAGACGCGGTCACGCCTGCCCCAGGCCCAGAGCTTTGGGCGCTGGGAAGCCATTATTGCTGACGGCCAGCGATGCCACAGCTGGAAGCCTGCGTGTTGGCCGCCTCTTAGATGCTGGCAGCAACAAGGGCGTGAATGATAAACCATTAGAAAGAAGGATGAAAGGCAGCCATGGCTTCCACAGGGCTGCCAGGCGAGGCTCGGTCCCAGGAGAGCCCCGATGCACCACTGCGTCTCTCTGGGGCGGATCATCATCTGGGAAGAGAGCCTGCTTTTCAGAGCCCTGGGTGGAAGCCACGGCCTCGGCTCAGCTCCGGGAAAGACAGCAGCCAGCTCACCATGGCTCTGGGGGCTGTGGGGGCAACCAGCCTCCTCCTGGTGTTTGGAAACCAGCCCCTGGCGTCAGAAGCTCAGCAATGGGGCTGGGGTGGGGTGGGGGTGACTGTGCCCTGATGGGGACTCAGGGGAAAGAAGGCCATGCTCTGTTTTGTCAGACTGCGGCAAAGGAGGGCGAGAGGGGAGGACCTGCCTCGCCAGCGGGCCTCACCTGTGCAGCAGGTAAGAAGTTCCTGGCCTTCAATGCCAGCAGCTTCAGTGGGTTGGACTGAGGGTGAGCCTCCTGGGCATGCTGGGCAGATCTATACACACAGCTCTGCCTGAGATATCCTTTCCTGCTCAGATGACCTTCTTCTCACCTTCAAGGCCTCACTCCGATGCTGTCTGCTGCTCCTGAGGCTTCCCTCTGTAAAGTCCAGCCTGTACCCGCCACTGATGCCATGACATGTTCAGTGGCCCCCACGGGGCCACTGAACCATGGTAGGAGCTCCGAGAGCTCAGGGAGTGAGCACAGGCTCCCTGCATGTCAGGGAGGAGCCACGGGGCTCCCAGGTACACACCAGGCCACGGGCTGGACCCCCAGGAGGGCAGCCACCGGGAAGCCCTGAGAACATGAACCTAGAGGGATGTTTCTTAGCTGAGGGTGACCCAGTGCAAGGCAGGGGGCTACATGCTTGTGACACGATCCAGTGCAAGGTGGGGAGCTGCACGCTTGTGACATGACCCAGTGCAAGGCCGGGAGCTGCACTCTTATGAAGATGCCTGCGTTGCTTGATGTTAGCGCTGGGCAAATGTTATCTAAGACCCATGCTCTGAGACCAGCAGAGAATGTGTTCTGTGGCCTTAGCTGAAGCTAGGAGCCCAGTGTGGGATGCGGACAGGCTGCTGTGGGTTGCTGGAGCATCCTGGTCCATGGCTATGTCCCAGAGACACGCAGCACCTCCCCAAGGTACCGGAGGGCAGTGCCTGTCTCAGGACCCTCTGATCCCTTCAGCGCCCAGCACAGACCTGGCCTTTGAAGGAACTTGGTAAACGCTGGGGCTGGAAGCAAGTGACGGGCTTTCCACGCTACAGGAGGAGGTGTGCCTGGAGAGCAGAGGGTTCGTCTCTGAGTGCTGCTACCAGCTGCCATGGCATGGAGGCCCGTCATCCCACAGGCCTCCCTCCCGGGGCAGCAGCCCTCAGAGTCAGGGGCCAGCGGCAGAGGGGGGCCATGCCGTATCTCCAGACAGCACCACACTGTGCTTGAACCAGCCCCTTGTGTCAGAGGCTCAGCACTGGGGTCCTGTGACCTTCCATCTGGGTGCAGGGGACTTGTGCCCTTGACCTTCACAGACTTCTGCCCAGCTTTGTCACTAACCAGCTGGTCAGGAGGTGGGCAAGGAGGCCCCGTGTCCTCTTCTCAGCCCAGAGGAACGTCAGGCCCTGCCTCCTACCGTGAGCTCATCCTCCTCCAACCCTGTCTCTGTGACTGGCGGGGACGCCTTGGCTATGACAGCATCTCGAGTCTGTGAGTCCCACCCCGATCCTGCTCCCGGCTCCCTGGGGACTGGTGCTACTAGCGGATCCCCACGGCCAAGGCCACACAGTCACTCCCGCCTGTCATATGCCCTGACCAGCCCCACCTCCTGAGTCAAGCCCCACTCCCTGCCTCATGCTGCCCTTGGACGTGGATCAGACTGGAACTGCACCACTGGCTTCCTCCATGTTGCCTACTACAGATCTCCACTTCTTCCTAAACTCCAAGGCTAGGAGAGCCGATTCCTTGTGATAGTTTTCTCTCTCAATATATGCCCTTGCCTCTGTTTCTCTGGAGAACGCTGAGAAATCCAAGGTTGATAAGGAAAGGAGACAGTATGGGGCCAGCCTCAGCAGCAGGTGGAACAGGGAGCCGGCTGGCAGGAGCAGGGACTGCCGAAACGCTGGCTGCCCTAACGGTGGCCAGTATGGAATCTGCTTGAGTCTCAGGCAGCTTAGCAGCAAGGCAGGCATCATAGACACTTCCAGGGACGTGCTGAAGGTTAAATGTCACAGTGCAGGGGTCAGCAAACCATGGCCCATGGGCCACGCCAGTCTGGTTTTATAAAGTTTTATTAGTGCACAGCCACATCCATTCCTCCACTTAGTGTCTATGGATGATTTTGTACTACCCTGGAAGTTGAGTAGCTATGACAGAACTCTATGTCCTGCAAAGCCTAAAATATTTACCATGTGGCATTTATTTATTTATTTATTGTGATGGAGTCTCACTCCGTCATCCAGGCTGGGGTGCGGTGGCACATTCTCGGCTCACTGCAACTTCCACCTCCTGGGTTCAAGTGATTCTCCCACCTCAGCTTCCTGAGTAGCTGGCATTACAGGCACCTGCCCTCATGCCCAGCTAATTTTTATATTTTTGTAGAGATGGGATTTCACCATGTTGCTCAGGCTAGTCTTGAACTCCTGACCTCAGGTGATCCGCCCACCTCAGTTTCCCAAAGCGCTGGGATTACAGGTGTGAACCACCATGCTGGCCCCATGTGGTCTTTTATGAGCAAGTTTGCCACCCCCTCCCAGATGTCTTAGGCTATGTGGGGGCCCCATCTGAAGTGTCCCATGAGCGGGAGCTGGCTTGGCTACAATTGCGGTTACTGGCTCTGGCTTCCCAGCATGCCAGGCTCCCTACTCCTCAGAAGGTCTCCCTTAGGCTCTGCACACGGGGATTTCCATGGTCACCAGGGCAGAGGTCCTGGCTCTTTCCTGTCCTACTGGCCCTGGTCCTCTCAATAGTGGCCGCGTCACCCTGTCCTGGTTTCTGCTCCAGGCGGGCTGCCCGCCTGCCTGGCAGAGGTGTTTCCTGTTAATGAAGGTGTTACCTGTTAATGAAAGTGGCTGCTGGTAATGAAAGGGCCAGTGGATAAGGAGGAGCCAGCTAATGAGAGCTAATGGAATGAGCCGTCTCAAAGAATTAACCTTTCAAAGGGAGTTTGAAAGGCAGAAAAACCCTCAGAACCCTGACAGCAGGAGTGCAGCTGCCGAAATGACGGGCTCGGCGGGAGCTCGAGGCGTGAGGCCAGCCACTGAAACTGCCTCACAAGTGGGCGGCTCTGCGTGCGCTGCGTGGGCCTGCTCTGGGCCACGGCTGCTCTCAGAAGCAGCACTACTTGTGGAGAACTCTCCGCCGGGGACCGTCTGATTTATTTTCCCAATTCCAGTTCTGTCCCCATGCAGAAAGCTCTGGAATCCCATCACACAGGCGGTGAGGTTAGAACACACATCAGTCTGACCCCCGAACTCACGTTCTCCCCAGTGCCACTCCCCTTTCTCTTCTCAGGACACACCCCAAGACAGGCAAGGCTGCGACTGCCCTGGGACTCTCAGCTGGGACCACCACATGGGCCCTGCTCTGGCAGCACTGGTCAGCCCTCTTGCCCACCCCAGCGTTCCTCCAGGGACTGTCTCTCCTGCTGCCTGTCTCCCAGGCGTCAGGGCTGAGCACATTTCCATAGCATTGTCTGCAGCAAGAGCTAACTGCGAGAGCTGGACAGTCTCTGTAAGGAAAAGGGAGCACTTCCTGTATCTGTAGAGAAGAAACTTCTTGTTCTGTCGCTCTCATATTTACACACACACGCATGTACTCGCACAAACATCTTTGCCCACACACAAGCACACATGCATGCACATATGCATTCACACAGGCACATATGCAAACACACAGGCACATGCACACATTCACACACAACCACACATATGCACAACACACATGCACACCTGTGCCCTCACACAGACACACATGCACACACATGCACTCAGATACATGCACACACGTGCACAGGCACATGCACACATGCACACTTGTGCACTCACACAGACACATATGCACACACACATCCACAAGCACACCGACACATGCACACATCCATAAGCACACACCCTTGTGCATACAAGTGCACTGACACATGAACATGCATGCATATAAACTTCCACAAGCATATGGACACATGTCATGCACACACACGTGCACACATGTGCACTCACATAGACACATGCACAAACACATCCACAAGCACATGAATACACATGCACACACACATGCATACGTGCACTCACACACATGCATAAACAGCCACAAGCACATGAACACACATGCACTCACAGAGACACACATGCATGCACACCCACACACGTGCACTCACACAGACACATGCACAAACACAGCCACAAGCACATGAACACACATGCACACACATGCAGTCAGACACACATGCACACACGTGCAAGCACACATGCACACTCATGCACTCAGACACACATGGATACACACATGCATACATGTGCTGCACTTACACATGGACACATGCACACACACTTCCACAAGCACAGGGACACAGGCACACACACATGCACACATGTGCACTCACACAGACACATGCACACACAGCCACAAGCACAAGAACACACATACAGCCACACACATGCAAACACACATGCACTCACATGGACACACATGTCCACATGCATAGACACATGCACACACATGCACAGGCACACATGCATGCCCATCACTCACACACACAGTGCACACATGTGCACTCACACATTGACACACATGCACACGGACACATGCACATACACATGCACACACACAGCAACAAGCACATGGACACACATGCACACACATCCACACATATGCACAGGCACACATGCACACTCATGCACTCACACAGACACATGCACACACTTCTATGCACATGTATATGCTCACGTGCACACACATGCACACTCACGCATACACAGATGCAGAGCCTGTCAGTTCCTCATTGCCTTGGACCTCTCTGCTCTGGGTTTGGATTGCTACTGTGTCTCTGCTAACTGGAAGTACAGAGCTTTCCTGACTGAACAGGCCTCCTGTAGAGATCACCCAGCCCAGCTCTTTCTGGCCACCCAACATTGACACATCCCAGGCCACTGTGCAAAGGATCCAGGAGTCACCCTGGCTCTCAAAGCTGGGTCTGAGCAGAGTCTGCCCCTCTGCCTTATCCAGAAGTATCCTTTCTTCCTTCTGCACTCAGCTCAGATGTTACCCCCGGACCCTCCTGCCCTTGTGGCTGGGGTCGGGCTTGCTGTGCCCCGCCTTGTTCCCGTGGTGCTCAGGTCCCTAGAGGGTCTGGTCTTCAGTTACAACCCCCCACCCCAACTCAGGGCACCTTTCTTCCTCACCCTGTTCACAGCACACTGGTTCCCAGGCCAGCCTTTATGCCTGCCATTTCCTTGTGGGGAATGCCCTGCCCAGATCTGTGCATACCTAGCTGTTCCCTTTCTTTGATTCAAATGTAGCAGCTAAAATCAATCCCTGTGAGTATCTGGGTTTATGTTTCTTGTCTGTGCCTGTGCCTCAGTCTGTGGGGCAGCCATTGCCACACACCACACGCAGCTGGGGTGGGTCAGAAACAGCACCTTTCCCACTGCCCTGGAGGCCGGGCATCCAGGGTCAACCTGCTGGCAGATGGTGTCTGGTGAGGATCCATTCCTGGTGCAGAGATGGCTTCTTCTCTCATGCCCTGCCCTGTTGGAAGGGGCATGGCAGGTCCCTGGGGCATCTTTGATGAGGGCACAGATACCCCAGGGAGCTCACCCTCAAACTGGGTCACCTCCCAAAGGCCTCGCCTCCCCATTCCATCACACTGGGGCTTAGGTCTCAACGTATGGATTTCAGGGAGCACAGACACTCGTCCATGGCTGCCCTGCTCGCCATGAGCTCCAGTGCGACAGGGACTCTGTCTTGCTCTGGCCGGTGCCTGGCACCGGTGGACGCTCAGGAAACAGCCCTGACTGAGTGGTACGGAGCACTGGAAGTCACGATCCCTGAGAGGAGGGCTTCCTGGTGCACACGCCCGGCCCTCCCTGTGAGAAGAGGGGCTTTGGACAAGGGTATTCTTCCTGCACGGTGAGGGTCAAGGGAGAGGCGGTCAGCAGCTTACACGGCGGGCTGCTCCCACTGCGGAAAAGAGGCTCGTCCCTCGGGAATCAGCCTGGCATCCTCTACACGAAGCGCACTCAGGACTCCTGGAATTTTGATAAAAATAAAACCCGCTCCGATATGTTATTTTCTGATGGAGGTTCTGCAGGTGCTTCCGAAGCTCACTCGGACGTGGCGTGTCAGGGCCTTTTCCTGGGCTGAGCGTGTCGGGAGCTGATTGATTGGAATGAAAAATGGAAGAAGGGGAGGCCCCTGACTGAGAAATTCTCCTGATAAGCATTTCAAGGCCTCCGCAAATTGATTTTAGATACCGAGATCCCTGATCAAGTGGAAATTTACAGTCTTGCTGCTGAAATTCCTTCTCTTGCCTGTCATCCACTCAACAGATGGCACTTCCTCAGGCTACCTTTAATAGCCCCAGAAATTAAATTAGTAAAAAACAGAGAACTCCCAACATGTTAAAAGCCATCCGTGGCTTCAGGACTCTGGTAAATCTCCGTCCACAGAGGCAATCTTACATGAAAAAAAAAGCTGGAAATGAGGTTTTTGCTGGCAAATGTAGACCTAGCCCCACCCTTGGGGCCAACCCAGGCAGCAGGGGCTGCTGTGGTGGTAGCTGCGAGAGTGGGGGGCGGGGAATGGGGTCCCCACCTCCCATGATCGATCGTGATGGGGCTGGCTGGCTTGCTTCCCCGGTCATAAGGATGGAGTGCTGAGTAGGCAAAGGTGGTCCAGTTGCCCGTGCTGTGCGAGTCGTGCCAGTTACACTGGCCTGGAGGAGAGGCATGGGGCGTGACCACCTTCCTGCAGGCACACCTCGGCAGACACACAAAACGGGGGGCCGTGGATATTCCCCAGTGAGGGACAAGGGAGTGGGGCTCCAGCTCTGTCCTCAGTGGGCTCACCCAACTGTACAAGCTGGGGATACACTGTGCCCGAGTGTCCTGGACCCTGGACCCCCACCTCTTCCCTTGCCCAGGGAGTCCACCCACCTGGGGACCCGTGGGCAGGACTCATGACAAGCTGGGACCACGTGGGCCAGAACCTCTCAACGCCAGGGCCTCTTCCCTGGCCTTCTTCCTGATTCCTGTCATCACACTGGACACGGTGACCTCAGATGGTTCCAATTGACGCCAGCACCGATTGACGTCTGGTCACAGATTCACGTCAAGCCATCTGTTGGGCCGAAAATGCGTTCTGTGAAATACGTCCTCCCTGACATTTGCAGCAAGATGGTTTGGATTAAGGCAGATCCTACGATGACAAACCTCAGACCCCAAACGTCCCTCCAGCCAGCCGCCTCGGAAGTATTTCAAGCTGTGTGGGATGTAAAAGCCAGATTCTGGCACGCTGAGAAACTTCGTGCACGCCCTTGGTGTGGTTTGGGGAAGGGTCCAGCCCCCGTATTTCCACTGTGATTATGTCATGCATTCGGTTTGAAATTCCTAAGAATGAAATGTGTTGCATGCATAATGGGTTTCATTGAGATGGTATTTTTCCTCTACAGATGGATTTTTATTTATCACAGATTCCCTTCTTTTTTATGCACCTAGCTAGTGCGGGATTTCCCAATGATACGTGCTTAAGATCTTCAAAACTGGACCAAGAGAACCTCCCTCAAGAATGTCTCCAAGGGTTCCCTTCCTCCCAACGAGCCCAAGTCCTCAGGTACACACAACCCAGACACACAACAGGTCAGTTCCTGTAAGTAAAAATTCACCAGACACAAGAGGTCTCCACTGATGCTGTCCTTGAGAAGATGAGCCCCTCTCACTCCTTCCTCTGATAAGAGAGGACGCTCCCAGGCCTCATTCCAACCAGACATGACACACTCCGTGCACCACCGAGGCCCAGACACCCACCCTTTAATCTCAGCTCACAGCCTCGCCTTAGAGCTGTGGGTCTGGGGACAGCTCAATTTCACTTGAACCTTCTTGGCGCTGGAGTGCACTGCAAAGCATTCCCACGGTTGCTGCGTGGAGCTGTCTCCCCGTGTGCATGGTCATGAGGAATCTTCCTGCCCCTGAATCTGTGGAAGCCCCTTCGACTGGCCAAGGGGAGCCAAGCCAGCCCATTGGGGGCAAAAGAGGAGGGCTGGCTGTTGACCTCCCTGATGCTTCCCTATGGGAAGCCAGGCTCCGTTCCTGGGGCTAGAGTCATCACACGGCAGTGGTGCGTTATTTGAGACTTAAGGACAGGTTAGGAGGAGGCTGAACTCAGAATGGCACATTTCCTCGAATTTCTCCCACATCGCTTCTGAGCACCGCCTGTTTCTTCCACAGATGCCGCCCATGAAGCCACGCTGAGAAGACATACACTTGTGAACCAAGCTCTCTCTTCGCCCACCTCCCCCAGCATGTTGTGCTGGAAATTGGCTCCATTCCCCAAATGGAAAGTTTTTATTCATTTCTGCCGGAATCATGCAGACAGGTACATTTTTCAGCCGGGCGATGTGGCCTCATTATTTTCCCATCAGTGGAAGTTGCCGGCGTGTCTTGTTCCCCGGCGCGCACACACTTCACACCGACGTTCCCTGGCAGCCGTCGTCCACTTGGCTGTCAGGGAGACCAGGTAATTCGGGCCAGCGGTGAAAGCTTTGTTCCTGGCAGGTGTCGTCTCCTTCCCCTGCCTCACTGGGTGCTGGTGGCTCCTCTTCTCCACCTCCTCTCCACAGGGACGGCCACTCTGGCTCCTCAGCACCAGGTGGAAGGGAGCATGAATCACATCAACACTCTGGTGCACACTGACCTGCATCCCACACTGGCTCCACGGGGCCCAGGCTGGGGGCCCTGCCACGCTTTGTGGCTTCTCCAAGCCTGTCTCATTTGTGAAGTGGAAGACGAATTGCTCCCAGGTCATGGGGCCTGGCCCGTGTGCAGCTGAATAGAGTCCTGTGCTAGGGCATTTCCAGAGCCTGGGGTGCAAGCCGGACTCAGTAGCGAGGATCTGACTCTATCAGGAGGCTTTGGCCGCACAGAATGTAAAATCCAGCTCTAACTAGCTCAGTCAACTTGTGAGCTCATTTCCTCTTCTAATGGAGGCACCAGAGGCCTCAGGGTTCCAGGCACAGCATGGTCTGACCGCTGGCCCTGCTTCCCTGCGGTTCTCTCTGCTCCGTCTTCTCAGTATCGTCTTTATTTCGGGGCTGGCTGTTCTTATGGTCACAGGATGGTTGCTGGGAGCTCAGACCCCTTTCTGAATTGAGGAAGAGCAAGTCCATCACTTCCTACCATCATCAGTTGTGACCCTGAGGCTTACTTTGAGGGACCAGCTCTGTGTGAGGAGGGGGTGATGCTGGCTCACGCTACTGTCCCTGCTGTCTGGTGGGAAGGGGAGGGAACAGACATTAGCCCCCACCCCAAGTAATGAAGCACCTAGCTCAGCTCTCAACACCACTCCTGCCATAATCCTTGATGTGCCAGCCTGGATTCCTGAGCCGTCATTACAAACCCTCCCTCAGCAAATTCCCAGCGAGGTTGCCCCCACTCCCTGCCTCTGTCCTGCCTGCCCCTGCAGAGCTGATCGGTGACCTCAACCTGAGTGGGGAATCAGGAGCCTCAGCTCTTACTATGGCCCCCAGACTTCTTAGGATAACAGGCCCAGACGATTTTCCCACTTCACAAACAGAACCACTGATTTAGAAACCCACAGAACCATTCTCACTCCCGACGCCTTGGTCGTTCAAGAGAAACAGAGAACCTCGTGTCCACATGTGGCCTTTCCGTCATCCCAGGCTTGCCTTTTCTAAGGAATGCTGTGCTGGGAAAAGGATTTTGCTGATCATGAACCTGCACTTCCGGTTTTCTGATCGGCTCTGAGATGTAAATTTAATAATGGTTACTGCATGACAAAGCCTGGATCCAGCAGGCTCCTTGATCTCCCTCAGCTCCTGCTCTGCTCTGACCCTGCAGGAGAGACACTGGAAACTCCAATTCCTCCAGGTCTTCACTTACTAAGAAGCCTCTCTCCTGCATGCCACTGCCCTGGGCTGACATGGGACAGATGCTTCTGTCCAGCAGGCAAACCTCGGCTTGGGGTGGGGTCAGCCAAATCCATCTGGACTAACTGGGACTGACAGCTGCCCTCTGCAGAGTGACTTAGCACAAAACATGCCACCCTCACCCCCCGCATCAGCCCAGGCAGCCCTTTTCCTCTGCCCACGGAGAGAGGGAGGTCAGCCTGCTCTGGGACACTGAGTCAACCCTGCATCACCCCCGGCCCGAGGGTCCCCAGTTTTGTCCAGTGGTAGCTGGGAAGGATGGAGGTCACTGCCTGACCCATGGATCACACAGCAACGGGCTCCTTGCAGGCATTGTCATTGGCAGAACCATAGTTATGTGTGTCTGAGAACCTCAGGGTCCCCATTGGAAATGACCCTGCCCATCACGCCCCATCAAGTTCCTCGTTCTGCCCCTTTTGAAGCATCTGCCGGGGCTGAAGCTGCCCAGTTGTTGCTTCCATATTTCTTGAGGTTGACCCCTCCCTGCTGCCAGTGCCCCTCCCGAGGGAGCCCCCAGCAGGCAGGCAGCTCACCCTCAAGGTCCCAGCGGCAGGAGAATGAAGACCTGTGAGAGCCGAGTCCTGGTTATCTCTGCTCCATGAGGAGCCTGGCCGAAACACTCACCCTCAAGCAGAGGTGACACTTGGCAGAAAGCCTTGGAAACTCCAAGGATGTGGCGTTTGCTAAAGCTCTCCCCTCCCTTCTGCAGGCACTGGCCACCTGAGTTCCCCTGTGCCCCTCTCTCTGGCATCTGGCTCTTGTATCTGTCTTTGGATGCTGCTATTTCCGGGGACTCTGAAGGGCCCCGGGGCTGGGCTGCAGCGTGCCCTCCTGCTGGACGGCACTGGGTGGGTGCTTTGCCTCCCGTTGAGAAAAGGGAAAGCCAGCTCCACTGTCCCGTCCACCACGAGTCCTGAAGCTCTCAGGAGCCCTGTGCAAAGGCAGCTGCTGGCCCTGTAAATGTGTTCTGGGGAAGTGCTGAGCCCCCTTCCGTCACTGTCACCATCTCCAGGAAGGATGTGTTGTGACACCCCTAAAGGCCCCACCAGCAGCCTCATGAAAACACTAATTACCATATCAGAGAGGTTTCAGCTGTCAAAGCTGCTAATGCTCTCATTACAACGCCTACCCAGGCAGGCAGGCAGGCAGGCAGAAATCAGCACTGAGGCTCCAGCATCCCTGAGGTGAGTGTGGCCTCAGTTGGGTAATGCTCCGTGGATAAAGGCCCTGTTCTCAGTTAAGTTTGGGAAGCATTCCCCTGGGCGACAAAGCCCCTGGCCAGGGCACGGGTGTGGCAAGGAGGACCCATGGCTCAAGGGCGCATCTGTGCACACCCTGTCCTACCATGAGGGGCCAGATTCCACCAGGTAACCGGCAATCTCAGACAGTGGCACCTCCCACTCGGCATTGGGGTTGGCGCCATGGTCCTGTTCGGGTCTGGGGGGAAGGGCAGCCGCTGGCTGGGGCATGAGGTAGATCACTCCTGTGGACGATGGACATGGAGGAGGCCTCTTAAGGACCGCACCTGGCCCACTGGACGTCACATCCTCATTGGCCAAGCTCACCATAACAGGAGAAGAAAGTGCTCCTCCCCGGGAGGTGAGGGGCGGGAGGGAGGGAGGATCTGCGGAATAATGATCAGGTACAGCCTCTCTCTGGCACCCCCTGGTTTTCTGATTCTTTAGCTCCAGGTCATGCAGCAGGGCAGTTGCTGCGAACCAGGAAACAACACTGGTGCCCTAAGAGCTTCCTTGAGCTCCACGTGGGCCATCCACATGTGTCCATTCCTTTCCTGGAAAGTTGTGGGGCCCCAGAGACAGGGCAGCCCAGCCGCAGGTACTTGGAAGGCAAGGAAGCATGTGATGCATCCTCAGATAAATGGGAGGCTCAGTCCCCTACGCCTCCCTCCTTAGCCCCCAAATAAATGAGCTGCCTCTCAGCAATGAGCTGGAGATGTGTCTCCCTCCGAGCCTTGCCGACTGCCGCGCTCTTGACACGCGGATCCATCTCCACACCTCCTAAATTTATAGATAGCTGCAGCACATCCCCTCCCGAGAAAATACATTAGCAATGATGAATACAGGTTCCAGCCTCCAAAACAAATGCCCTGGGCATGTGATTCAGAGCCAGGGTGGTGGAATCGCAGGCAGAAGCCAGGCCCTCAGAGCTAAGGCTGCACACCTTGGGGGCCCCGCTGGAACTCTGCGACCCGCCTGATGGGGGCCATGGGCTTTAGCTTTTGTGGCCAGGTGCTTATGGTTGAGAAAGGAAAATGACCCATCTGGGCTGCCAGGGCTGTCGGATAACCTCCTCCAGGGCTGGCGTTCAAATGCAACCAAAGCGTTTCCTGAAATATGCTTCAGGAGTGCCTGTCCTCGGGAAGCTCCATGACCAAAGGCCCTGTTCTCAGTTAAGTTTGGGAAACATTCCCCTGGGTGACTCACAGGCCCCTGCGGCCCTGGCCCGCCTATCCTCGGCCATCCCTGACCGCTCGCCACAGCTTGGTGTCGCCCTGTGCACGGTGTGGACGTGTGTGAGGTGGGGACTTGCACGAGGTGGGGAGGTGCGCGCGGTGGGGACGTGCGCGCAGTGGGGCCGTGCGCACTGTGTGGATGTGCGCCTCTCTCCCCATGCATTCCCTTGGTGGTCCAGCTGGGAAGGAGGTGCTGGAGTATCAGAAGGCTCTGGCTGAAGCCGGTGACTGAGGATGGGCCAGTCGGTCACGCTAGCCAAAGGGTGACAGCATTTGGAGGCCCCTCCTCCTCCCACTGCCCAGGCCTGAAGAATTTGGGGCTGATGCCTGGTGGCAGGAAGACAGCCCACACTCCAGGCTGGGGGGAAGGCAGTCACTCCCCTGCTGAGAACCCTCGAGGCTCCCACTCAGCTACACGTCCAGCTCTGACTCTCCCTCCCCACCCAGGCTCCAGGCACACAAGGCCCTTGGCTTCCAAGCAGAGCTGTTTGCAAGGTGGCTTCTGTCTGTCATCTCTCTTTGCACCTGAAGTGATGTCGTGGCATGGGCTGGCAGGGGAGCTCCACACAGTCTGCTGGTGTGAACTCACTGGCTGGTGAGCTTGCCCAGGCATAGGAGACTAGACCGGAATTACCCCCTTTCCACACCTTTCCTTCCACCACGCAGGACCCGGGGCCCCTGGGCTTCTCCTCACAGGTCTGGAACTCTGTGGCTGGAATGAGATGTTGTGTAGATAGAACATTCTACAATTCATAATTCACTGCATTAGATCAGAGACTAAGGAGGGTGTGGAGATCCTAGTACGAAAATCTCCTGGGGTGGGTCAGGAAGTAAGGGGAGGTGATGTCTCCATCGTGTGCCTAGGGAAACAGGAAGGGTCAAGAAACACCAGCCCAGAAACGGTGGTGCCAGGTTCTGAGCTGGTGGGGGAAGCGTGCTGTGCCCAGAGAAAGGCCACTGCCCGGAGTGTACCTACGGATGATCCTGTGGGAACTGTATTGTTTGGGGTATCAACAGATACAAATTCCGCTGCCCGATGTCCTGTGTGTAAGGCAACCCTGCCTCTGTGTCCCTTTCTGTAAAGCAGAAGGTCTCTGGCCTGCCTCTCAGAGATGCCATGTTAATTAAAATCATGTCTACAGCGTGAGAAAGAAAAGTTGAGGAGGAGTTTAGGCTCCTCCGATGGAACCTTTGACCTGACCTCTGACCCCAGCTGCATGTCCAGACTTTGGCCGTCTTCCAAGGCATGCCATGCAGGAGCAGGCTGTCTTTTTCCATTCCTTTCTCACCTCCACATCCTCCAACAGCCGTTCGCTCACACGAGAATTCGTGGCACCCTCTCCCTTGCTCAAAAGCAGGAAAACGGCTCACTTTTTTGACACCGTCCTCACGTCCCCTTTAAACAGCCTTTCCTGGCCTGGTGTGAGGACTCATGCCTATAATCCCAGACTTGGAGAGACCAAGGTGAAAGGATCTCTTGAGCTCCAGGAATTTGAGACCAGCAAGCGAGACCCAGTCTCTACAAAAAATACAAACATTAGCCAGGTGTGGTGGTGTGCACCTGTGGTCCCAGTTACACAGGAGGCTGAGGCAGGAGGCTTGAGCCCAGGAGGTGGAGGCTGCAGTGAGCCCTGACTGTACCACTGTGCTCCAGCCTGGGTGACAGAGTGAGACCCTGCCTCAAACAAATAAATTAATTAAATAAGTAAAACATAAGATAAAAAGCCTTTCTGGATTGTCCCCACTCCCAAGAAAAATTCAGAGCTAATAGCTCTGTTTGACAGAGTCCTGTGTCCCCTGGCACGAAGTCTCAACAGGAAGCAGGCCAGCCCCAGGGTTCATGGCAGGGGCTCTAAAGTCAGAACACACCCCTCATTTCCTTTTAACATTTCTAGTGGCTGTCACAGAGTCCATCACTTACCTGTAACTCATCGCACACAGTCGTCCTTCACGTAACACTATGCTGCTTCTCATGAGGGTCAGGCCGTGGCACCTGTGTCCATTTCCCCATCCCTGTCTGTGGTGTTACCACTGTGATTTCACGAGGGTCAGGCCACGGCACCTGTTCCCACTTCCCCTCCTGTCCTCGGTGTTACCGCTGTGATCATTTCACTCCCCCGTGCTGTAAACCTCGCCCTATGCGATTACTAAGTTTGCTATACGCAGACAATTGTATTTCAGAGACAGCAAAGCAATGAGAAAAACCATTTTCCACGTAGGGGTCCCATCTGACTCTCCTCAATCCTTAGTGCAGATTCAAATTTCCGTTTAGCAACATATTGTTTTCTGCCTAAAGAATTTTCTTTCACATGTTTGGCAATAATGTTCCTCATTCTGTATGTCTAAGAAACGTTTCCTGCACCTTCTTTATTGAAAACTATTTTCTCCAGAATAGAATCCTATGTTGGCCGCTTCCCCCCGTTTCTGTGTGTGAAAGATTCGGCCCCACGCTCTCCCGGCCTGCGTGAGTTTTGGTGAGAAGTCTGATGTCCTCCCTGTGTGTGTCCCTTTGTTTATCCCTGGCCGCTCTTAGCCTTTTTAAAGTCCTTGGCTGCCAGCAATTTGATTACAACATGCTTTTTTATTTTGAGGCAGAGTCTTGCTCTGTGGCCCAGGCTAGAGTGCAGTGGTGCGATCTCGGCTCACCGCAGCCTCCACCTCCCAGGTTCAAACAGTTCTCCAGCCTCAGCCTCCCAAGTAGCTGGAATTATAGGTGTGTGCCACCACACCTGGCTAATTTTTTTTTTTTTTGTATTTTTAGTAGAGATGGGAATTTCCTCATGTTGGCCAGGCTGGTCTCGAACTCCTGACCTCGGGTGATCCACCTGACTCAGCCTCCCAAAGTGCTGGGATTACCGGCATGAGCTGCCACGCCCCGCCTGATTACGACATGCTTTGGTTTGATTTTCTTTGTGCATATACATCGAAAGCTTCATTGAGATCTTTAGATTGCTGGGTTTTTATCATTTTCTTTAGATGTAGAGAATTTTGAGTCATTCTTTCTTCAAATATTTTTCCCCTACTTTCCTCTTTTCGAGACCCTGGATCCAGGTGTGGTCTCACAGATCACACACATGTGCTTTTTTATCTTCACACTTTTTCCTCGATGTGCTTCAGCCAGATGGCATCTTCACGTCACGTCTTTCAGCTCACTGACCCTCTCTTTTCTGGACTATCTAATTGGCTGTTAATCTCCATTGTGTCTTATGGCAGCTATTGTATTTTCCGTCTCCACTGGCCCTCACCTCCCATTTCTCTCCTCATCATCTCTACAGTCTCCTCTGTATTCTTGGACATACAGAGCTATTTATAGTAGCTATTTTTATCTCTCTCTGCTGATTTGATCATCTGTGTTATTTTGGGGTCTGCTTCTATTGGCTGGTTTTTCTCCTGGTGTTGGGTTATATTTTCTTGCTCCTTTGTTGCCAAATAATTTTTGATTGGCTGTTGACAGTTATGAATTTTGTTTTCATCCTTTAAAGAGCGTGGGCCTTTCTGTTGATTCTCAGTGACGTCACTCAGATCATTTGCCCCTTTCAAGTCTTTCTTCATGTTTATAGGGCAGGTAGGAAGCAGTCTTTAGTCTGGGACTGTGGTGTTACCTTCCTAAGGCTGCACCTGCTGCCCACCTGGCTGAGAGAACCTGAGCTACTCCAGGACCATGTGAATTCCAGGAGTTGTCTGGTTCCTGCTTTCCAGTGGTTCTGTCCACATCTGCGTGCAGTCTCATACCAGGCATGTGCAGATAGGAACACTGCCAGCTGCTTGAGGCCCTGCTGCAAGCCCTGGGACCCTCTGTCTGTGCATCACCCTGTTCCCTAGTGCTGTGCTGTGCAGACACCAGCACCTCGGTCTCTCAGAACACTGGTCTCTGATTCTTCAAGGCAGTGAGGCCACTGGGCTCTGCCTCCCAGCCATGGGGGTGGCAATCTCTCAGAGGGCGGGCCCAACTGCTGGTGTCCCTCCTCTCCACCCTGGCAGCTCTGTCCTCCTGCCTCCAGTATCTGAAGACCGTAGCCCCACCTGCGTGGAGAGAGAGGCCTGGATCACCACCTCCGAAGCTCAGCTTTGCCATCTGCTGATTGTGGGACTTTTGGCTGGTTACTTAATCTCCAAGCCTCTTTTCCCCCATCAGTAAAATCAGAACACAGACAGCACCTTCCTAAACTGGAGCCAGTGCTTTGCACAGTGCCTGGCATGTGGGGTCACTCATGGGTGAGTATCTGGGTACAGATCTGTCTTCTGCACCAGACTGTGACATCCTTAAGAGCCGGGCAGTGCCTGCTCCAGCTCCATGTTCCTTGATGGAGGACAATCTGTGACAACAGGAATGCCCGACAAAGGGACCTGGAATGAAGGTGTGGGAGGGAGACGGGGAAGCCAGGGGGTATTTTCCACGAGTGATTTGACACCCAGTCCTCCCGCCATGCACACGCACCTTACACACACGCCTTCCTTCCTTGCCAGCATTGGCCCTGCCAAGAGGCACCTGGGCTCCAGGTCCCAGTGGCCGTCAGACAGCAAATGGCCCAGAGACCAGCTGGGCTTTCAAGTCTCACAGGTCTTTGGCGACTTGCCAAGTCTCATCCTGTGTCCCTGTACAATTTAGCTGAATCCCCTATCTTTCTGTGCCTCAATTTCCCTGCCTTTAGAATGGAGGCATTTGGAGCTCAGTGGTTCTCCAGCTATGTTAGTGGCAGAAATTGCTTTTTCTTCAGACTGGTCTGAAGCAGAGGAGAGCAGAGCTGCTATGGAAGAAGCAGGATGGGGTCCTGAGGGTGTGGAAATGACCAGAAAGGATGTCCTCTTAGTCCCTCGAGGCTTCAGTTTCCCCATCTGTAAAATGGGGCTAACAAGGGCACCTCCCTCATTGAGTGAGTAAGAGGACAGGGTGAGGCCATCCAGGTGAAGGGCTCGGGGCTTACACCTGTGCTGAGTAACTGTCAGCCATCACTACCATAACCAGCTTTCCTCCTACCCACGGAGAGGCTCCAGGAGGGAACAGGGCATTTCACATGGACCAGCTGCTGTACAAACTCACTGAACCCCAACTGCCCCTCCAAGTGGGCACCCTGTATTTACAGGCAAAATTCAGAGACAGCTAATACAAGGCACCTGTCCAAGGTCACTGCAACAGCCAGCAGCAGTGACAAGGTTCACAGCACATGTGTCTCACTCCAGACAGCCCCTCCTTTCCCTCTCCCCTCCCCACTTGGCTCTGGCCTTTTAGAATATCTCCCCGCAGCTGTGATGGCCACACTGACCTGTCAGCCTGCTCTCCATGATAAGCACAAAATGATCGGCCCGGGCATCCTCTGCTGGAGGGGGTGAGTGTGCAGAGCCTGCGTCTGCATCTGGCTCAGTCGGGCCAGAGGATGCAGCCAGGTCACACGGCCTCTCGTAGCCTGGGACTCCGTGGCATCAGCTGTGGGCAGAGCCTGTCCTTTCTCTGGAATCAGCATTAGCAGAGTTTCTTGGTGTCTAATGGGATTCTGTGAATCATGGTGAAGAATGTGTGTCTTGACTGGAGAGAAAGCGGGGTCTTCATCCTCGGGAATTAGAACAAGCTCCTTGCAGAAGTCTGGATGCCTGAGGACATTTGGAGCAAATTTAACAAACTTTCACCATCTCCCCACTCCCAACGAGGAGCATGTGCATGAAGACCCAAGTCTCAGAGCTCCTGGAGGACCCTTGTCTCTGGGCTCTGGCTATGGGCAGGAGAGGCCAGCCTTGGAGACAGAGCCTTTTCATCCTCAGGCTCTGGTGTCCTAAGCAGAATGGACAGGGGAGGTGGGTGTTTCCAGAACTGGGAGGTTCCACATCCTCTCAGCTGCATACAAATCTGCCTGCGGTTCCCTAGCCTACCAACCCCACGTGCCTTCCTGTGTAACTCAGGACCTGCAGCCCGAGGCTGGGAAGAGTTAATTAGCCTCAGATTCTCCCAAATATCCCTGCTTTTCACAAAGACCCATCTCAGATCTTCTCAGTCACATCACCCTATTCAGGCTCATTCTCCAGGTGACATGGGACATGTTTTCTCAGAGGACCAATGACCCTGCACACATCAGTCTTGATTCCAGGACCAGAGGACATAAATAACTCCACTTCCACTCCCAGATGATAGCAGCTCCGCACGCAGGTCTGGCATGAACCTCGAGAACAGCAAACCACACTGCCTGGGGCTCCGGCTCCAGGTAATCCTGCCCACCCCATCTTGCCACCTCTCCCTGACCTTCAAGCAGTGTTCCAGACACACCAGAACACTCTTTGACAGATCACATTTCTAATTTTCTCTTTCCATGAAAGAATATAGCTGATTTATTTTCCTCTTCTTTTTTTATTTTTATTTTGCATTTTCCAATTATCATTTTGGAACTTAAAAAAATGTTAAAGGACAATTATAACAAGATGGATAAAAGCTCAGATTTTGCTGGCAGAGAGTTTTAGGTTTGAATCCTGGCTCTGCTACCCATCAGCTCCGCAGCCCTGAGCTGGGACTTACAGTCCGTCATCCATGAAAGGGGGAGGTAATGATAGTGGCTTGCAGGGTTGCTGTGGATTGCATTGAGATAATGTGTGGGGAGGATTCAGCATGACCCTAGCACAGATTCATGCTGGAGAAGCAGTGGGTGCTCATGCGATTTTCATGAAGTATCCTATTACAGAGATATAGAAAGACAAAAAGAAAGAAAAGGAAAAAAGAAGGGAGGGAGAAAGGAAGGGAGCAAGGGAGGAAGGGAGTGAGGAAGGAAGGGAGGGAAGAAAGAAGGAAGGAAGGAAGGAAAGGAGGGAGGGAGGAAGGAAGGAAGGAAAGGAGGGAGGGAGGAAAGAAGGAGGGAGGAGAGAGGAAAGAAGGTGAGAGGGAGGGAGGGAGGAAGGAAGGATGGAAGGAAAGGAGAGAGGGAGGGAGGAAGAAAGGACAGAGGGAGGGAGGGAGGGAGTAAAATATCTCTAACAGGGCCTTTTGGGAGGAGGGACTAACAAAACACTCTCTCTCGTCTCAAATCCTAAAATGGGCTTTAAATAGGATTTGAGCTTTGACCCTTTAAAGGGGCTATTTCTAGAGTCTCCCTCTTTGAAAATGGAAGCAAGCCCAGGACCCTGCTCTTCTGCCTGGAAGCCTTGGAAGAGGAAGGGTGGACTCGGAGCCACGTGGGAGGCTGTTCTCACGTCCTTCCGATCTTCACAGATATTCCTACCTAATTAGTTCGTTCCCTTCCACGCAGCTTGGGCTCTGCCCCACAGGCCTCATCAACTTGAAGTGTGGGGTCACGCCTCCACGTGGATAGAACTGGAAAAGATGGGAAATTCCTGGCCTCGTGGAGGTAAGACCTTGGGACGGTCGGGAGGTCAGCACCACGGACAGTTCCCAGTGCTGCGCTCTCTGACTTCCGGCCCCTGGGCGTTGCAGCTGCTTTTGCCTTTCCAGGGTCCTGCCAGCACCTAAGGAAGCATGGCCGGAGCTCTGTGTAGGCCGGAGAAGCATCCCGTGCTCATAGCTTCGTGACCGCCAGGCTGCAAGCCAGAGGCCCCAGCTGCAGGCAGCGGAAGAGAAAATGCTGAACTTTCCAGGCAGTGCTGATGAAACCTGAGACCTTCCCTAAGTTTACAGAGATCTCTGTCTTTACTCCTTTTAATCCAGTTTTCACTTCTCCATCCAGCTTGTGGAAGTCCAAAATCTGCTTATTTCCAAGGAATGAAAAGAGTATATTTTTTCAAGGTAGGTAAGTCCCATCCAAAGCTGGGGAGCAGATGCATTGTCTCTGGGGGGCCTGGTGGAACTGGGAGCTTCTGCAGCAGTGGATTTATCCGACACAAAAGTAAATGCAGCCTTCTGACGTGAGAACGCCAGCTACGGTCGTCAGACGCCCCACGCCAGGCCTGTGCCAAGTGTTTCCTGTGCATGACCTGCTCCCTTCCATGCTGTTGATGAAGTGATTTCGACAGGACCAGGGGCTTTCTTGTAGCTGTGCAACTAGTAAGAGGAGGGGCTTCGAGGAACTCAGAATTTCTTTTCTTTTCTTCTTTTGAGACAGAGTCTCACTCTGTTGCCCAGGCTGGAGTACAGTGGTGTGATCTCCGCTCACTGCAATTTCTGCCTCCTGGGCTCAAGTGATCCTCCTGCCTCAGCCTCCCAGAGTAGCTGGGACTACAGACATGTGCCACCACACCTGGCTAATTTTTGTATTTTTAATAGAGATGGGGTTTTGCCACGTTGGCCAGGCTGGTCTTGAACTCCTGATCTCAGGTGATCCTCCCACCTCGGCCTCCCAAAGCACTGGGATTACAGGCGTGAGCCACCGTGTCTGGCTGGAAGTCAGATTTTCTTAACAGTGTGTGGTTAAGAAAATGCCTGCATGTCAGCCAAGTGCAAGCCCTCATCGTCTGTGTTCCATCCTGTAATGTGAGGAGGAGGCTGTCCTCTGGGAGCAGCATGGCCGGCTTGCACCCTGCAGCTCCCCTCTTATTTCTCCTTGGCAGCAGCAGTTTGACGGAGGAGGTGTTCAGATCGTGAACTCCTTGGCAATCGGTGTTCAGATCTGCATAGCACTGACGTGGGGACTGCCCATGGGACCCAGTTCCAGTGATGAGATGTAAGCAAAAGTGTACTGTGTGGGGCTCCTGGAAGCTACTGGTGTCTTGAGTAAAGGAAGCAGACTCAGGTGCTCACATCTTTTGTCTTTTACTCTTTCCTTTTCCACCAGCCTGGAATGTGAATGATGTCTGGGGTGATGTCTGGGGCACTGCAGCTGTTCTGTGGCCATGAGGCTGAGGGTGGGGCGAGGAAGGAGCCTGTGTCCACACTGATCCCATGGAGTCGCCACAGCAGGCCTGACTGCAGGCCCCTGGACTTACGGCTCTGTGAAAAAGTAAATCTGAATCTGGGCACAATGGTCAGGCTTCTGTGACACACAGCTGAATTCCACCCCGACCTGGTCCCCATCTCACTGGAGCCTCTAATGAAGAGGTCCACATTTAGACCGCCCTCTTGGTCCTGTGCAGGACGAGGCCTTGGGAAATGGATGTTGAAACTGAACTGCTCCTCCTGACAGTTGCCCTGACCAGTTCTTTTCATAGACAGAAGGATACGAGATAGCAGTGCTTAGTTTGAGTGGCAGAATTCACTGCGAGGTTTCAAGGAAACCTAATCTCCTTTGCAAAAAAAAAAAAGCAGACTTGATTTTGACCTTGAGATTCATGAAAAATATCCTATCAGTCTGTTGAGCTTGGAGCTCCCGGCCTCAGGATCACGTGGGGAGGCTGTTGAAACACATTCCTGGGTCCTGCCCAGGTTCCCTTAATCACAATCCCTGGAGGAAGGAGGCAGGAATCTGCAACTTAAGCTCCAGCCCCATCCCCTTTGAGTCCTACACGCTCTCCAGTGGAGCTCCTGACCTGGTCCAGTTTCTGTTTCCATGTGGGATGTCCCCAAAGCCTTGCAAAGCATGCATTGCCCCAGCCGCTCGTTCAGTCCAGGGCTTCGCTTGTCATGGGGTTTCTCTGACCTTTCCAGGGAAGAGGCCCCTCAGCTGCTACTCTTCTCCATTGAAACACTTAGCGCAGCCCTGAAAGAAACCGACATTAAACTGGCTGGAAAGAAAAGTGCTTCCCCTGCAGTTTCAGGCAATGTGCAGCTGGGGACAGAGGTCTCAGTGCGACCATCCGTCTTCCTTCCGGAGCCAGCAACCACGGCCGACCCTTGACCTCTCTCAAAGCACCTCCTCCCTGCGTGCCGTGTGTGCGTCTGAGTGTGTGCGTGTGTGTTCAGTGCATATGTGCACATGACTGCTCCTGTGTGCATGTATCCAGGTGTGTGCCTGTGTTCCTGTGTGTGTGTGTGTGTGTGTGTGACTGGCCGTGCCTGTTCATGTGTGCATGTGTGTTTGTGAGACAGGGCACTAGCTTGTCTTCAGGCCCTCTGCACAGCCATGTGTGTGTATGTGTGCATGTGTGTTCATGTGCATGTGTGCACGTGACTATTCCTGTGTGCATGTATGCAGATGTGTGCATGTGCTCCTGTATGTTTGTGTGTGTGTGACTGGCTATGTCTGTTCATGTGTGCATGTGCATTTGTGAGACAGGGCACTAATTCATCTCCAGGCCCTCTGCACAGCCATGTGTGTGTGTGTGTGTGCACACACATGTATGTATATAAGACATATGTTGGCCCCTTTCCAGGCCGGCTGCACAGAAGCAGGGTGATGAAGAGAAAATCCGCTCAGGTCTTATTTCTACTGAGCAGTTAGCAACTTCATCTCCACAGGCAGTAACTGCGTCTCTTTCAGGTGTTCAGCCCTGAGCTAGAAATTTTACAGCTCCTGTCTCCTGGAAGCCACACGAGAGCCCAGAGTGGCTGTGCTGCTGCCCTGCTGTTCCGGGGGAGATGCAGGTTCAGCTGATGGTGTCCTGCCTGGGGTGCAGAGGGGTGGGGATTGAGCCCCAGCTGCCCTCACTTCCCTGCGGTGGGACGGTGTGGTCATGAGCACCAGTGCTGGTACACACTAGGCTCCGGCTCCCCACAGTCCCTGCACGACCCCCTAGTCATCACAGCAACCTCACAAGGTCCCTTATTAGCCCCTTTGATGGACGAGGAAACGAAGCCTCCATGCGTTGAACTGACTCGCCCCAGGCCACCCAGCTGGACGCTGCAGAGCCAGAGCATCAAGGACTCAGTGTCTCCAGGTCTGATTTTTCCCATCTACCAGGCTTGCCCCACCTGAGTTAAGTGGTTAGGCCCCACCTTGCTTGAGGAGCTGGGAACACGGTGGTGACGGGACGTGTTCACCACGGAGTCACTGCGGCAAATGGTGCAGAGGGCAGGGAAGAGGGGTGGTCGGAGGAAGGAGGCTCTAACTCCAGTAATTCCAGGCACCGGAGTTGCCAGCACAGGAGCCATGGGAGGAGGCTCCAAGGGAGGGAGGAGGGAAGTTCATGGGGGCAGGGACGGCAGGCAAACATGGGGAGGTCGGAGGCCAGGCAGGAGTGGGGAGGCAGGGGCACTGAGTTCAAGAGCTCGGGCTCCCCAGAGTGGGATCGTGGCCATGACTCAGCGGCCTCCATGACGCATCATCATCACTTCTGCAGCTGCTCAAGCCGCCAACGGGTCAGGGGATGGAGGTGCTCAGACCCAAGCCAGAGGATGATGTTGCCTGGAAGGAATGCTGTGGGTAAGGAAGATGGGAAGCTGGGGCCAGGGCGCAGGTGGACGGGCAGCAGGGAGGGACAGAAGGTGGCCCTGCAGAGGTCCAGTGTGCACACACCTGCCCCCACCCCATCTGCAGCCTCGAAGGTACTTCCCCGAAGCCTCCTCCTGGCTCCATCGCAGAGAAAAAGCAGGAAAGGCCCGAGGCCAACAGAAGCCCACCCTCCCCCAACAGGAGGGACCAGGGGTGAATCACTCCCAGCCAGCACAGTAGGCCGAGGCCGGAAGGGGACTCTGCTCTGGGGGCGGAGCTGGGCCCTGGCCTCAGAGTCTCCATCAGAGCTGTGTGGTGTCAGAGTGGGTGTGATTGCACTTGAGGAACTGGTCCCCCTACCCAGATGGAGAGCAGACAGCAGCTGCCCTGGGAGCTCCACCTTTCAAGAACTCAAGGCATCCTGTTTCCAGGTGAGCGTGAATGTGTCCATTTTACAGACATTGAGCCCCTGTGCCTGGCACTCAGCTAGCCCCTGTCCCAGTTCCTGTTGGGGAAGTGGGTCCTGCAAGTCCGTGAAGAGGGAGTACAGGGGGTCGTGGGCACAGACACAGTCAAAGGCGGATGCATCAGCTCAGAACACGTACGTGGCAGACACAGAGTCCCTGGCCTGCCTCTCGACAGCACCAGGCAAGTGAGGACTTTACTGTAGACTCTCTAGACTCCAACCCCAAGGGGCGGAAACCAGCAGGGAGAAGGCGCTGCCCACCCTGGCCATGCCCACCCTGCCTACCCTGTCTGTGACCGTAGACCAGCCGTCAAGTCGGGGGAGGAGAAACACTCGATGTTAAATCTGTGTTTAGCACTTTAATTGAAGGAATGCTACATCAATGCTATTTTTACTAACAACACTGTCTTTGGATAAGGTAGAGTAAGGTGGGTCTCTTACCTAAGAAGGACGAGCCTGAGGGCTCATTTGGGTGGAAGAAGAACTTTCACCCTGAATTTTAAAGGGATCGTTGTCTCTTTAAAAAATACAAACATAAAGATATTTTCTTGCTTTCACCGCATGAGCCCTGCTTGTGCCACATCTGGGTTGTATCGGTTGTAGGAGTCAAGGAAGGCTTCCTGGAAGAAGAGGCACACAAGTCGAGACCAGAGAGAGGAGCCAGCCTTGCTCCTTTGCTCACTGAAGGGACGCCTCAGGCCAGAGGGAAAAGCAATCCCAGAGCACCGAAGGAACCGAAGGAAACGAGGCTGGTCTGAGCTGGGGTCGGTAGGGGCCGGGCTGGCGCTGAGGAGGCTGGGGAGGCTCAGGCTGGGAGCCCAGGCCAAGGCCTAGGGGAGAGGAGGTCTTTGGCTGCACTTTGGAAGATGGATTTGAGGGGGTACCAGAGCACAGATCCCAGTGCTGAGAGGGTGAGGCTGGGATGAGGACGGCCTGGAGGCTGGGGAGGTTCAAGGTCGCCTTGAGAAGAAAAGGCACCAATGAATCCGGACCCTGTGGCTTGGGCACTGAGGTGCCTGGAGGAGCCCCTCACACAGTGGAATCCCATGGTGGGGGCATGGGGTGGAGGAAGGCAGAGCTGGGGGTAGGATGTGAAAGACACCAGGTGCTGGTACACTCAGCCACAGGTCCCAGGCAGGTCTAGAGCTCGGGGGAGAGGCCTGGCTGGGCATGCAATTTGAGGGTCACACTGCCGGCAACTGCAGCCGGGAAAACAGGGACTTCCTCCGTGGCTGGCAGTCACGGCATGTAGGGTCACTGCGCTGTGCCCACCCCTGGTGTGACCTTCGCCCTCCTCCCTGACTGTGCGCTCCAGCAGCAGTGGAGAGGCTCTGGGTCCCGGTGTCCTGTCTAGTGGGGCTGGTCTCTGCCGTCAGAGTGCCCATCCCACACTGCTGTGTGTGGGCCTGCTCAGGCCTCGCCTCCCCCAACCTCTGAGCTCCAGGAGGCTGGGACTTGGGCCGTGTGTGGCCCACAGGCTAGGACCCTTTGCGATAGGTGGAATAACAGCCCCAAGATGCCGGTGTCCCAGTCCTCAGAACCGTGGATGTGCTTGGCTGCAGGGCCACGGGCTGACGGCTGCAGTCGGAATGAAGGTTGCTAATCAGCTGACCACAGGCTGTGGGGATTATCTGTGATTGCACAGGTGGGCCGCCTGCAGTCACAGGGTCCTTAAGAGTGGAGGAAGGGCAGGAGAGAGCCAGGGGAGGGGGTGCGGCCGCAGGAAACATAGAGATTCCACCTCTCCGCTTTGACGATGGAGGAGGGGCTGGAAGCCAAGGAGGGAGTGACCTCTAGAAGCCGGGAAAGGCAAGGAAATGGGTTCTTCCCGAGTGTCCAGAGGGACCAGCCCTGTCCAGACCTTGACCTCAGCCAGGTGAGAGATGTTGGCCCTCTGACCTGCACGAGTGTCAGGTGGTAAATCTGGGCAGTGTTTGGTTTGTAGTAACTTACAGCAGCCCCAGGAAGCTCATCCAGCACCTTCCTCCTGTCTCTAACAGTGAGTGCTCCAAGAGCGGCCTGGACCCGCCGGGCCCCCTGATGACTCCACTGGACCCAGTCTCTCCACCTGCCAGGGCTGCAGTGCGTCACCAGCCACCCGCAGACCTCACCCTGAGCTCCGGGAGCCTCTGAGAGTCTGCATCTGTGTGCTGGGTGGACAACTCCAGCTCAGCATGCCCCAACCAAACACTTTGCCACCCCTCCAGCCCACGTCGTCCACAGCTCTCCTGCTGCAGCTGGCAGCAGCCACACCATCCAGGCAGGAGGGCCACAAACCAACCAGCCAGCCCCAACCACCCGCCCACCACAGAGCACGAGCCCCGAGTCACACCTGGCTCCGCTGTCTCTCACTCCTGCTCCGAGTTCATCGGGTCCCCCACTTAGGCTCAGCCTTCTGGGGCTCACTTCTCCCCACCTCCCCAGGGCCCCACAGGAACCGGCCAGCGCCTCTCTACTGCCACAGCGGCTTCCCAACCCTTCGTCTGACCCCAGTTGGCCACCACTGTGACTCTTGAAGCTACAGGTGAGGCCACAGCTTCAGGCTTCAGGCCCTGGGCAGTGCCACGTCTCAGGATAAGTAACAGCTGGTGCCCAGGAGCTCCATGAGCCCTGCCTGCCCCTAGATGCCCTTGCCTCCCCACCCCCGCTCTCATCTCTTGGCTCCAGCCCTGGGATGTCCTTCCCTCTCATGTCCAGCCCGCCGCTCACTCACTCCTCCAGGTGTGATCTGGCTGTTGCCACCTCCCACTACCTGCCCTGACCACCCTGTGGTCACCTGACCCCTGTCCTTGGGATACCTGGCCTAAGGTTGCTTTTCTCCATAGGGACGAGTACCTCTGACTCCTGTATCATGTCACGTCCTTCACTAACTCATTGCTTTTGGGCTCCTGTAAATGGCAGTGAGCCTGCTCCCAGGCAGTGCCCAGCCACTGCCGTGTGCAGCCTTCCCCATCGGCCCAGGTAAAGGTTGGCCACGCGCAGGCAGGGGTCCTGCGACCTCAGTCTCCGGCTGCTTCCTCAGCACCCAGATGGAGACACACAGGGCAGCCGCTCGCCGGTCTCTGCTGAATGGCTGCTGAGAGGAGCCAATTCTCTCCCTCTCGCCCCTGTCTGTGCTCCCGGGGCACTGAGGAGTGGGAGGGCCGGGAGAGCCAAGGCTTCCGGGGGAGCTGAGACACCCCTGGGGTCCTCCTCGACCCTGCTGGGCTCAGAGCTGCTCTGGGCCCTGGGCTGCCCTGAAGGAGGAGGGTCTTTCTCTCCTCTTAGCGTCGGGCCCAGTTTACAGGCTGCATCCAGGAAGCCTTGCCAGGCTTCCCCCTCCCTCCCTTGTCCCCTGCTGTCATTACCCTGGGCCTGTCACCCGGAGGAAACACCACACCACCAGCACTGCCAGTGGGGCACCTGGTGCACAGCAGGAACTGCCGACCTCACTGCCACCAAGGCTCTGCCCTTGCCAGGAGCTGGCAGGGCCACACTGTGAGAGGCAGACAACGTCACCCACTTTGCCACAGAGGTGGCCATGCCAAATGCTCTCAGCCAGCCGCAAGCCTGGACATGTGCGCCCGTGAGGCCCACAGCCTCGGGTCTCAGAAGGAGCGGCTTCTGGCACCCACGGTCCTGGGTCCTGCCCTGGGCCTGCTCTGCTGATTGTAACTTCTCCGAGCTTTTTCCCCTCCTCTGGGGAAGGCAGAGCACAGCAGCCCCGTCGTGGGCACATTCTGAAGATGAGGCCTCCAACAGTGAGTGCTCCGCAAAGGCATCGTGGCATCATCACGCTCCTGTGGCCCCTCCCAGGAGCTGCCTCCGACACCCTGCCCATCCCCTGCCCTGCAGAGCTGTTGCTTTCTCGGTGCCAGGACAGAGGCCAGGTGGGCAGGTGCACACCCAGGAAGACCAAGCAGCTGTCACATGTCCAGAGGGCCAGCTGATGCGGAACCCTCGGGAGCCAGAGGAGGAAGAGGTCGGGCGCAGCCCTGATCCATGACCCTGTCTGCCCAGGCTCCTAGCAGGTGCCTGGGCACACCTGGCCAGGGAGGGCACTGTGAACAGGCACTCCCTGGGTAAATAGCCAGCTCCTGGCTCTCCTCTCTGACTCTGAGAGGTGAAAGTGTCCATCCCCATTCATCTCTGTGGAAAGCTCCGGGCTGATATAATTAAGCCCGTGCATCTGGTTGCCATAGAGTTCCTGCTAGTGCCAGGCCCATCAGCCGGCAGAAGTGGGTCACACATTTGTCTCCTCCTCGTTCTTGGACTTCTGTAAAATAATGACGAATCACATCCATGTGTGCACCTCGGCCGTTTCCTGAGCAGCCTAGGGCAGTAATGAACTGCGAGCTGGAGCGGGGCTCTGCCCACTGGCTCGTCCCCTCTGGGTGCCAGCTTATCTTTGGGCTCCAAGGTCTGCCAGCAGTTTCCGCAGTGGAAGACTGTGCCCCTCACACACAGCCCTGGGAAGTCCTGCAGTAAGTCTGACCTTGTACCTCTCCTGTGCTGTGTGACTGCGGCCACCCTGTGGTGCACGGACCAGGGAGGCCTGTGGATCCTGAGGGCGGGTGGGATGTGGTCCAGTATGGCCCGCATCTTCACTTGGCCTGAGGCTGGGAGCCAGCGTGGCCTCCTGCTCTCCATCCTGCAGAATCAAATGGAGCACAAGGCTGAGCGTTCACAGAGCATCCACCTGGGCCAGGCGTGGAGGACTCGAAGGGGAACAGTCATCACTGCCTTCGTAAGGTGTGGGGGTTAAGTTTTGCAGCTCCGAGATGGTAGAAAATGAGGAGAAGAAAGCACAGCTCTGCCGGCCCCGCATCTTCAATGGCCTGCTGAGAGTCTTTGCACATGTGATTAAGTTATGGATCTTGAGGTGAGACCATCCTCGATTAGGTGGTACTAGAATCTAACGACAAATGCCCTTATAGAAGAGGGGAGAAGACAGAGGAGCCCATGTGAGGCTGAGGCTGGAGTGAAGCAGCCACTGCCAAGGAATGCCTGGAGCCGCCAGGAGCCGGAGGGGCAGAGAGGACCCTCCCCTAGAATCTCCAGAGTGAGCACAGCCCAGGTCACACCTAGAGTTCAGATCCCTGGCCTCCAGAACTGTGGGCATGAATTTCTGTTTTTTTGAACCAGCAAGTGTGTGATAACTTGCTAATACACCCCATACACACAATTTCAGGGTCTCCCAGGAGCCCCCCAAAGCCTGGAAGTCATCTGCCATGAGGAGGAGAGGGGCTGCCCAGAGCTTGGCGGGGGCTGAGAGGCACACTTTGTGCTATGTCTTTTTTTTTTTTAAGATGGAGTCTCGCCCCATTGCCCAGGCTGGAGTATGGTGGCGCGATCTCAGCTTACTGTAACCTCCTTCTCCCAGGTTCAAGCAGTTCTCCTGCTTCAGCCTTCAGAGTAGCTGAGATTACAGGCATGCACCACCACGCCCGGCTAATTTTTGTATCTTTAGTAGAGACGGGGTTTTACCATGTTGGCCAGGCTGGTCTTGAACTCCTGACCTCGTGATCAGCCTGCCTCGGCCTCCCAAAGTGCTGGGATAGCAGGCGTGAGCCACTGCGCCCAGCCTGCGTTATGTCTTCTGGTGCATTTTCTAGCTGCTTTGCTCTCTATGGGTTGAAGGTGCTGGCCTGGAAGCACCAAGATGGGACTGAAGACCAGGAAGAATCCTGAGAGGCAGAGGAAAGAACGGCCTGCCTGCTACGGGCTACAGAAAGTTCATGGAGTCTGGGGGTCCACGGCCCTGCCCTCTCCCGGTGGTACATCTTGAGGAACGCTCATTGATATCACCAGTTGACCCAAGGCTGATGGTCGGGGCACCAATAGAGAGGAGAGGCTCCCTGGTAACATGCACCTTCCAATGCGAGGGTGTGAGGGAACCAGTGCGTGAACGTGGGAACCCCAGTCAGGAACAAATGCTGTGCAGAGACCGGAGCAGGGCACAGTGGGCAAGAGGCCTGGGAGAGTGGGGTAGGGGCGCAGGTCCCGGGGAGGGGACAGCGGACTGAGACCTGAATGACAAGGAGGACTCCACACTTCAGAGGCCTGGGAGAGTGGGGTAGGGGGCGCAGGCCCGGGAGGGGACAGCAGACAGAGATCTGAATGACAAGAAGGACTCCACCCTTCAGATCCGGGTATGCTCAGAAGGGCGGCTGCACTTTTGGCTGCCGGGGAATCCAAGCTCAGAGGAAGCAAGAAAGGGCAGCCGTAGTGTGTGGTTATGGACTGTGGAGCAGGTGCAACAGGCTTGGTGGGAGGGAGACCCATGGGGAGGCGTTGGCTTTAGCTGAGAGGATGGTGGTGATTTAGATGATGCTGGAATGAGCCCTCATTAGGAGGCAGAGGGATCCGGGCAGGTCCAGAATGCACTTTGGGAGTTGATCAGCACAGATTCCTTCTGGGATGGGTGCCGGGTGAGGGAGAAGACTCAACGACCCTTCCTGGGCTATGGTCTGAGCATCTGGAAGAACGTGGTGGCCGGCGGTATGAGTGGGAAGGCATGGGGTGTCAGTGCGAGACCTGGGGGTCCTGCCTGGACACACCAAGTGGACGTGACTTCAAGTGGGCAGCAGAGCCTGGGGTGAGGCAAGGCCAGGGCCTGACATAATCTCCCAGTCCCTGGCCGGGGGTGGGTGTCTGTCTAATTTCTTCCAGGCCACATGCCTGGAAGGACCTGGCTGGAGCAGGTGATCAGTGGATGTGGGGTCCCTCTACTTCCAGATTTTCTCCCCAGCCACAGGGAGCCAGGGGAAGGGCTGGAGGTGGGTGTGGGGGGCAACTCAGCCTGGAAGACCAGCATTGTCCCCAGGGGCAGCTCTAGCTAGGATGAAGCCTCCACAGAGCCACCTGCGGTTTGGAGCCATGCCAGCAGGTCGCCGGAAAGGAAGGCCCAGGAGGTGAGCCCTCAGCGGCCTTCCCTCCCTTCCCTGCCATCCTGGCTCAGTATCTCTGGGGCCAACCTCTAGGACCTGGTTGGAATCAGGGGATCTGATTTTTCCATCCAGGCAGAAGGTGGGGATGGTTCAGGCAGTCAGCCCTCCAGGCCTTGGCAACCCTGGTTCCTTCCGACGAAAGGAATTGCCTCAGCCTTGGGTGAGACTCGCCCAGGGTGTGCCCCACACCTGCTGACCTGTCCTGAGGCCCCCTGTCTCCTGCAGATGCATTTTGGCTCTGTTTCCTACGTGGGGAGCCAGGGAAGGCCGCCTTTCCGCGTCTGACCTTGGCAAGCTAGAGGTACTGACGAGATATGGGCTGGGGCTTTCTAGGGAAATAGGAAGATTCACAGTTTCCAAAATAAACATTAGGCACGGCTCACCCCAGGGTGCCCAGCTGGGGGCAGGGCTGTTGGGATCCTGGGGAACACGGTCCAGCAGATGAGCTGTTTTCTGTTGTCCTGACCAATGGGTCAGCTCCCCTGTGCCCACCTGGAGTGAAAGGGGCACATGCTTCCTCCTCCTTCCTGGGTTTCGAGTCTCTCTGGATTTCCTTCTTGATCACCCAGGCAGGAACCTCCCCTTTGCTGAATAAAAGAGACTTCTGGAGATGCCTGAGCATGGATTTGGTGGAGGCAGAAACGTCCCCATCACACTGCAGCCAGACCGTGACATGACCTGGCACTCTCTGGGCGCCCGCATCGCCGGGCCTGGGGGGAGCCAAGGAAGCAGGATGGAGCCCAGAGACCCCACTCAGGGGACAGAGGGAATGTCCATGTTGTGAACTGAGGACAATTTTGTATCAGCCAAATCAGCAGGACGGAGCGTGACATGGGAGGGCAGAAAGGGGTAGAGCAGGGGTGCTGGCTTGTCATAGGTTGAGACATGCCCCCCTCACATATCCACATGCAGTCCTGACCCTGAGTCCCTGAGAATGTGGCCTTATTTGGGTCCTTGTACATGTCACTGGGTAAAATGAGGTCGTGCTGGAGCAGGGCGGCCCCAACCCAACCGACTGCTGTCCTTGAAAAAGGGGCAATTGGGACTCAGAGGCAAACACAGATGCAAGGACAACCTCACGTGAATATGAAGGGAGAGAACAGGGTGGGGCGTCCACAAGGCAAGGAGCACCCCAGATGGCCAGCAGAGCCCACAGCGGGAGGGGCCAGGAGCAGACGCCCCTCCTGGCAGCAATGGAATTCATTTGTGTTGACTGAATGAACTGACGGGAGCTAGGGCAAGTGCACACAGCAGACTTCCCCAGATTGAGTCCCAGCTTGACCTCTGGCCGCTACTGAATGTCAGCTCAGGGGGCATCCTTCCCAGGCCCAAGTCCAAAATAGCCTTGTCTTCTGTTTCTGTCCCCTTCACTTCCTTTCAGAGGAACTCATCCTGCTGACACCTTGATCTTGGGGCTCTGGCTTCCAGAACTGTGAGAAATACATTTCATTGACTGAGCTGCCCAGGTTGTGGTGCTTTGCATGGAAGCTCCAGCGAGTTAGAACAGAGCTGCTTCCAAGAGGAGGGCCCACAGAGGCTTAGAGGCTCCAGCCGGGGCTGCTGGGGGACCCTCTAGTCCTCCCACACGACCCAGCTTTGACAACACTTTCTCCCACTGCAAATAAGGCTAGAGCCTCTATGATGTGCCAGGACCTATTTCACACTCTGGAGATTTGACAGAGGACAAAACAAAGTTCCTCTCTCAGAGCTTATAGCTGAGTGAGTAAAGGTGGTAAACAGTGAGTGGGTAACGTGGCTGGTGGTGGCATGCACTGAGTGGAAGCTAAAGCAGGGGAAATGGGCAGAGACGGAGGCCGGTGCTCATTTGGACTTGGGCCTGGAAGGCTTTTCCCCTAAAGTGACATTGAGTGGAGGCCATGCATCCATCCTGGACCGTATCTGGGAGAAGAGTCTTGTGTGTGTGTTCCTCTATTAGCTCACTCATCAATTCTTTTTTTTGAGACAGAGTCTCGCTCTGTCACCCAGGCTGGAGTTCAGTGGCCTGATCTTGGCTCACTGTAACATCCACCTCCCAGGTTCAAGCGATTCTCCTGCCTCAGTCTCCGAGTGGCTGAGACTACAGGCGCGCACCACCATGCCGGGCTAGTTTTTGTATTTTTAGTAGAGACGGAGTTTTTCTGTGTTGGTCAGGCTGGTCTTGAACCCCTGACCTCAAGTGATCCGCCTGTCTTGGCCTCCCAAAGTGCTGGGATTACAGGCATGAGCCACTGTGCCTTGCCTCATCAATTTTTACAAACAACAAAAGATGGTTTTATTTCTCCCGTTATAGGGCAGGCAAGCCCTGCAATTGGGACTTAGCCCGGGAAGGATCTTGGCTTTGCTCAGAAGAGAATTCAAGGGGAAGTCGGTGGTAGAAGGAAGCAGCTTTGTGGAGGCAGGGGTGTTGCAGCTGCATGGCTGCTCCTGCAGAGCACGGCTACCCCACAGGAAACGTGCTGAGAGCACAGCTGAGGGCACTTCTGCAGTCACGTCTATATCCATTTTCAACTATGTGCAAACCTGGATAGGCAGATGAATGGTTGGTTGGATGAATGGATGGATGGACAGATGAGGAATGATGGATGGATGGGCTAGTGATCAATTTCTAGAAAAGGAGCAGTAACTTCCAGGTCATGGCCATGAAAAGGGGTGGTAACTTCCAGGTGTTGCCATGGCAATAGTGGGCATGTGTTATGGAGACATGGTTTTGGTGCCTCTCCCTTGTTTCAGCTGGCTTTCAGTATGGTTCAGAGTTGAGTCCTACCTACTAACTCATTACTAAATGTTGGAGGCACTTTCTTAGTCACTGAAGATACACATTGGCAAACACAGCAGACAAGCCTCAGATGAAGGGAGGCAGATGGACAGTGAACCAGTGCATAAGTAAATATCTAGAATCTGTGTCAGGCAGTGATGAGCCTCACGGAGAAGAATGCCACAGGGAATAGGGAGGGAGCCAGGAGTAAGTGTCTCCACTGAATGGTCAGTGAAGCTGAATGGAGAGGCTGCCACTGGATGACTCAGCCCCATTCCATCATCCATCTATCCATCATCCATCCATCACCTGTCCATCCATCCATCCATCCATTATCCATTCAGCTACTAAACTATCCATCTATTCATTCATCCATCATCCATCCATCTATTCATCTATCTGTCATCCATCCATCATCTATCATTCATTCATCTATCCCTCATCTATCCATCCATCGTCTGTCCATTCATTCATTCATTCATTCATCCCTTATCTATCATTTGTGCATTGACTCATCATCCATCCATCCACTCATCTATCCATCTATTCATCTATCCCTTCATCATCTGTCATCCATCTATCTACTCATCTGTCCATTAATCTATCCATCCATCATCCATTTACCCATCATCCATCCATCATCCATCTATCCATTATTCATCCATTTATCCATCCATCCATCATCCATTCATCCATCATCCATCCATCCATCATCCATCCATATATTTATCCATCATCCATCCACTTATTCTTCCATCCATCCATCATCCATCCATCCATCTGTCCATCCTGTGAACAAATATTTTTGTGTTCTGAGTAGATGGTATCATGAGTGTTGGAGACACATTAGTGAACATGGCAGAGCTGCCCCTGCTCTCATGGAGCTAGATTCTGTTGGGGGAGGCAGATAATGGAGACGAAATAATGACAAGTGAGAAGAGAGTGTCTCAGGACCACGGGGTGCACAGCAGGGCACAGTTGCTTCTGTGGGTGCATTGGTCACTGGCCCAGAATCCACTGGTCATTTGTCTGTTTTCATGCTGCAGACTGGAGGCTCCTAGAAGCCAGGGGACACGTTCTCTTCATCTCAGGGCCCCCTTCACCAGCACCAGTCTTTCTGAGCCGCAGTCGGGACCCAGTGTGTAAGTGATGTGCATTACTGAGCCAACTCTGGCTAAGACTGGACAGTGGATAAGATGAGGATCCACACAGGAGCCAGGGCCGAGAAGGGCGTTTGGAGCATGGGCACCAGCCTAAGCAAAGGTGGGGGAAGAGGCAAGTCATGCCTGTGTGCAGAGAGGGAGCTGCAGGGGAGGGCAGCCCAGGCTGGGGCATCATGAGGAGGCCACTACGGTGTGGGGTGGGGCCCGGAAGGCCTGGACTTCCAGCTGAAGAGCTGGATGACAAGATGAAGCCCAGTGGGTGCTGAGTCGGTGGAGGGGTCCCCAGCAGGACAGAGCATGTGGTGCTGTGTGGGAGCGAGGGGAGGGCGTGGCCGAGTGCAGGTGCAGAGGCACCCAGGATGTCCTCGGGGAGAGAGCTGCCTGTCCCTGGCAGCACTCAAGTGCCTCGGTGTCCCCCATCAAAGAGCAATAAGCTGCTCCCTTCCCGGAGATGCCGCCGGGGAGGTGGGGACACGTAGGGTAATAGACGGGAAGGTCTTTTAACTGCCCGGAGGCCCCAGCGTCATGGCTGACGCCAGCCTCTGAGAAGTGCCGTATGTTGTACTCATCTGTTCCTGAGATAAGCAGACCTTGGGGAGGAGACAGGTCTCCCCACACGCCCCTTCCCTTCCCCTGTGGTGCTGGGTGAACGGCGCCTGTGGGAGCAGAGGGGAGGGGTGGCGGCGTGCAGCTCACACGTTTACAGGTCTTGGGTTCTTCCAAAGCAGCAGTGGCAGCTCATGTCTTGCGCCATCTCTCCACCCCTAACAACTCAAACCTCCAGCTGGAATAGCCAGCAGGCTTCTGAAGCTTTCTGAGACAAAAGGATAATTTACAGAAAAACCCAGAATCATGGAGGGGACTGCGTGGGACTGGCATGCGTGCGAGGCCGCCCTTCTTCCCTGCCTGGTTCCAGGCTCTATCTGCCCACTGGCTGGGCCCTGCTCAAGTCTGGCGTGAGCTCTGTCTGACCATGTGACAGGGACACTGAACAAATGTGACAAGGTGTGGGAAGGCTGAGGTAGACAGCTGTTCACCTCCTCCTCTTCTTCCCCAGTTACAGAATCCCGGGTTTTGGGTTGGCCTCATGACCACCCAGTACAAAGACTACATTTCCCAGCCTCCTATGCAGTAGCAGGTAGTCATGTGACTAGGTGTTGACAAAGAGGATATGCAGAAATGTCATGTGACAGCCACTGGATACCATCCCTAAAAGTCAGTTTGTGAGTATACGTGACCCCTTTCTTCTTTGTCTTGTCCTTCCTGGAACAGAGATGTGATGGCTCGAGCTTCAGCTGCCCTCCTGGGACATGAAGACAAAAACCGAACCTGGGGATGGCAGAGCAGATGCTGCAAGCCTGTCTGTCCTGGCAGCTGAACTGCCAAAGCGCCCCTGGGCTGCTCACAGGAAGTCTAATCTTCACAGAGAGAGTGTCTCCGTGGATGTGACCTTGCTTCGGAGCTGGGCAACCTGGAGTGGAAAAAGCTCTCCCAGCAGAGGGAACAGCCTGAGCCACGGTCTGGTGCTTAGAGCAAGGCATTTGGACTGAGAATGGGAAGGAGAGTGTGGAGGGAATGAACCTGGGTATCCTTGGGGCAAGGGAGGCGGGTGGTCTGTGTGTGTACCCAGCTGCTTTGGGGTCCCGCCTGCCTCTTCCATGCAAACCCATCCTGAGGAGAGGTGTCTATACAAGGCCTCTGTACCCGCCTGCAACATCGATGTAAGTCCTGGGGTGACTCCCCCACCCCAAAACTGAGTAAGAGGTTCTGTCCCGCAAGGAGGGGCTTCTTACATCCCCAAGGAGGCCTATTTGAGGTGCGCATGTCTTCCTGCCTGAACCCCATCACTGGCCAGGACCGGAGGAGCCCAGGCATGAGATCAGGTAAAATTCTGGGCTCCAGATCCAGCCCAGCCTCTCAAGGACTTACATTAACAGTCAGCTCTACCCTACACCCCACCACGGTGAAGATCCGATCAGACCCACAACTGCTTCCTGTCAGGTCGGCTGCGGAGGGAGTGGTTTCCAGGCACAGAGGGGCTCTCAGGTCCCAGGGCACCGTGGCATTGGCGTGGGCCCCTCCACTCGTGGCTAGTAACCCAGGCATCTGCTCTCAGAAGGGGCCGAGAGAGCCTCCAGGGTCAGGGCCCAGAGGTGGGGTCCAGGTGGACCCACTTGCTTCTCAGAGCCTTGGGGTCCTGGGCTGGTGGGAGGGAGTAGGCGGTGAGACCTGGAGGCAGAGGACCTGATGCAGCACTGAAGCTGGGGGACCCGATGCGGCACAGAGGCTGGGGGGCAGGCTCGGCCTCCCTGTCTCATCCTGTTTATTTCTCATCTGAGCAGGACCCGTGTCCCCCTGGACTTGGGCTCCTTGGGGGCTGGGATGGGTTTGGTCTGTCCTCAGGCCCACCTGCTGTAGTCATTCTTCTCAGAATAGGGGTCAGCACAACTTTGTTAAGCAATTCCTTCAAATTCAAATGCTGTTCCCTTTGCTCCTATCCAGGCTCTAACCATCCCTGCCTGCCTCATCTGTGAGTGAGCTCACTCCCTCCATCCCTGCATCGTCAGCTTCACCCTCCAACTTGATTAGCACACAGTGTCTTCGTGGCCAGACTGTAAGTTCTGAAGCACAGGGACCACCTATGTCTCCCTTGCTGTTTTAATGCAGCCAAATCCCCTGGCTCAGAGAGCTTCCCCAGACGCTGGGTGAGGGAAGGAGGCAGGGGTGGAGTTGGCTGGGGCGTTGGTGCTGAGAGTCCCTTCAGAGAAGAAGAACTTGACTCACACGACAGCAACAGCTAAGCTCTCCGGATTCTGCCTCTTCTTTCCTCTCTGTGGACCCAGCTCCTCCCTCCTCTGGGCCTCAGTGAGGCTACCTATGATCTATACAGTGAGGGGTGCCTGGGCTCCCCAAGACCTCTTCATATGGCTCCGGCCGCTGACAGCCCAGCATGCGGGGTCACCTCCCCGGCGGTGCACGTTTCTCTGAGCTGCGTGGAGCCGAGTGCCACAGAGGATTTTTCCACTGCCTCCTCCTGCGGCAGCCTCTGCCTCCAACAGTAACTTAATTAGCTCGCTGTTTTCCAAACAGGCAAAGCGTGACTCAGCACTTTTGCAGAAGGTCTAAATTTGTCGCAAACCCCCAGGTGTCTTTTAGCCAAATCCTTCGGGAAATTAGCTCATGGGGTTAGACAAGGGATTTGGGGTGGTTTCTGGCAGCTCCAGGGCCCCCAGCAAGGCCAGGGCAGGTCCCTGTCCATAGTCCTTGCTCCCGTGGACTCCCCCCAGGGCAGGGTCACAGATGGCCTCAGGTCTTTGCCCCTTGTTCCTTCCTCCCTCCCTGCCCTCAGTGGGGGCCTCAATCCCCAGTGGCTGGAAGTTAAAAAACAAACTCACCAGCGTGCTGTGGATCCACCCTAGCCACAAGTCTGAGAAGTGTGGATTCTCCGGGCGTTCAGGGAACCGCCTGGCTCGTCCCTGCCAGGCTTCACCAAAGAGCAGCTGGGGCCCGTGAGGCTGCCTCTTGTCCTCTGTGGATGCAGGGGTCTCTGGCTAACCTGCCCCGAGGCTGAGTTCGGAGGTCTTGGGCTCCCTCCCTCCATTTCCTCCCTCTCTTCAAGGCCGGCAGCATCTTCACACCTCCGACCCCCTGGCTGGTCCTCACGTCTTCCCTGACTCTGGGACTGCTAACTCCCTTTTATAAGGACCCCTGAGCTTCCGTGGGGCCTGTGCAGATGGTCCAGAATAATCTCCCCCTGCCACAAAACCCTTCACTTAAGCTCATCTGCAACGCTTCTTTAGGTAGGAACATATTCACAGGTTCTGGGGAAGAGGACGTGGCATCTTTAGGGGAGTTATTCTGTCTGCCACAGTCACAGGTGCCTCCTCCAGCGCTGACCTGGCTGGATCCCATCACCTAGCTCTAGCTCCGCCTGAGAGCAGCACGGGGGTCCCTGAATAAAGCCCACCCGGCCTCGGCTCCAAGGAGGGGCCGACGTCACGAAGGTGCCCCTGCCGGGTAAGAGGGGGCGAGCCTCTCTTCATCACCGGCTGCAGAACAGAATTATGGGTGTGGAATAAATTATGAGTTAACATGCGTAGTCACCGCCTGCTTCTGCCATCATTAAGTGCTAAATCATTTGTCCAGATGCTCAGAAACAGCCAACAGGTTTCAGTGTCAGCACCGCCCAAGCCGTGGTGGAGGCCCTCCCAGAGGCGAGGGTAGCCGAGCTCTGCTGCCCGTACCAGGGTGCGGCTGGCCCGCCCGCCTCCCCCGCACCACAGCCCTGCTCTCTGCCTGGGGTCCTCTGTCAGGGTCCGGTCCTGGCCTGAGCGGCACCCCTGTCCCCACCTCTCCCTGGTTTCCTAAGGAATCATGTTTGCTGTTTTTCGGCAGAAACAGAAGTGGGAGTCTGTACAGCTCGGGCCTGGCCTGGCAGCTGCTGAGAGCACCCCGCAGTCCCCAGGTGAACTGCTGGGCACCGGACACAGCACCCCAGCTTCTTGGTCAGACTTGGCCCACAGAGGAGACCCCAGTTCTGGCTCTGGCCCAGCCTTCCTGGGTTTGAATTCAGCGAGTCACCCAGTGTTGGTTTTCCAGGATGCAGACTGCAGTGATGACAGACAGCCAGCTTCCTGGTTGCTCCCCATCAGCCCGGACCTTTCTTCCGAAGAACACGCGTGTGCCCTTTTCCCACCGGGAGTCCTCCCTGGCCATCCCTGTCCTCCCTGAAGCACCTCAGTGTGCCCTGCAGTGGGTGAGCTGTGGCACCAGCTCGAAGGTTTGAAGGCACTGGGGCCCACGGCCTGTGGCCCCCCGGGATGCTGTCGCCCCACACAGGGCACACAACCAGCTGGCTGTTTCCTTCAGAAAGTCAGTTACTCGCTCTGCTTGTTATCCGCTTTATGGGTATCTGGTTGGAAACAGTCACCCAGCCAGCCCTCTCCTTTTACAAAAGAATTGAGAGAGGGCACTTGGCAAGGCCATGTCCTCAGTGTCTGCAACACGGTGTGCAGGGGGTGGAGGCGGAATGAGCTCACGGTGGGCTCTGCCCTGGGCCAGGTGCTGGGTGGGCTGTGCACCGAATGTTCCCAGCTCAAAAACTCCAGTGAGCCTCTCCATGTGGGTGGCAAAGACTTGAGCTCAGAGTGGGTAAGTCTGTGCCCAGCGTGCAGTGCCCAAGGTCACCCAGCACTGCATGCTGACCTCTCTGCAAAGCCAGCCCTTCCCACCTGTGGCCTGAGAGGTATACAGAGATGCATTTTTTTATTTTAAAAATGTCAGAAACAGATCCCGTCCACTTGTCATTTCCTGCTTCCCTGGTATCCTGAAACCACACCTCCCAGCCTCCCTTGCACTAGGCTGTGGCCACGTAACTGACTAGCCAAGGATGTGTGGATGGAGCCTTCCTCTTCTGCAGGGCCCTGGGGGCTCACAGACAGAGATGCCTGGATCCCTGCAGCACTCTATGGAAGAGAGAGGAGACGGTGAGACCTGGGGGCATTAATCTCCTACCATTTCTTGTGAAGTATCAGAAAAAACATAGCCTGCCCATCAGACTGTGGGTTAGAGATACTGTTGCTAAAATGCAGCCACAAAATAGGGTGGGGAGATTCTGTTTCTAAAACTGTTAATGAAATAGGAGCATGGGTGGTCCCTGGAAATGGCCTATCTGGAAGGAGGCTATGAAGACGTTTGGGAACGCCAGCACTGGGCTCTGCCGCTTCCCCAGCAGAAAGAAGGCGCTTCCCAAGGCTCAGGGCCAGCATGTAGCTGGCATCTTTTGCCTCTGCCCTGGCAGGTACCTTTCAGAAAGCCCAATCTCCCCTCTCAGGGCCTCTGTCCTTGTGCCCCCTGGCAGCCTCAGGGACATTTGGGCTGACTTCTCTCCCAATTTAGAAGTCAACTATTTTATATCCAGAAAGGGAGAACAAAGCTTCTCTGAAACTCATCTCCCTGATTTATGCAGTCAGCAAATTCCGCGAAGCTCACTGCGGCCAGTCCTTCATGTGGCCCTTTAGATGCACAATCTATTTTACGACTTAAGAAAGAGACAGGAAAATGCATGCTTTTCCCCACGTAGGACATCGACAAGCCCAGCGCCTCCAATCAATAAAATCATATTCTGCTGACTTTGAGAAGGGGCTGAAACGCCATCCGGGATGAGCTCTGACTGCGGGAGCTGGGTGGGGCGGTCCAGAGCCAGAGACATTTCTCGGCCATGCTGCTGATGTGTTGAAAACGATCTGGAGCTGCGAGAAAACAGATGGTCTGGGGCGGGGCCGTGCCTCCGAGCAGTGCCGGAGAAATTACCCAGGCTCTGTCAGCGCCTGCTCCCCAGGGGCGAGCAACGGCCTGGCAGATTGCCCGTTAATGAAACTCAGCGGGCAGAGGTTGCTGAGGGACATGGACGCCCACTCCCCGGGGGAGGGGTGAAAGTGGATTCCACCAGTGATAAGGAGCTCACCACGCTTAGAAGGCTCTTCCTTGCACGGAGCTCAAAACTCCTCCCTGCACCCACCACCTTAGTGGGGCCAAGTCTTAAGGCTGAAGGCTCATCTGTCTCCTTCAGAAGTGAAGGCTGCAACTGATACCAGACAGAGGTGGCCAGCACAGGTCACCCCTGGGATACCTGGCTTGGCAGAAGGTCATTCTTAGCTGCCTCCTGAAGCCGGGTGCCAAGGGTCCCCTCTCGCTGCCCTCCAGCCCAGCCTCGCACCCTGGTCCCCTCTGTCACTTCCAACGTGGACACTTCTCCCAGCCAGGCCGGTTTCCTCACCCTCCAAATTTGCCCTGCGGCACATGCCTCCCAGCTTCTGTTTACCTCATTCTCTCCACCTGGAAGGCCCTCCCCTGCCACCTTTCGGTTCTGAAGTGCCACTGTTTTTAGGGCCTGGATGTGCCCCTCTTCCCCCCACCAGCTTCAGTGCCGGATTGTGTGAACACAGCCCCTGTAATGATGGCACATCGTCCTGACTCCTATCCAAGCTGTTGGCCCAGGAGGCAGGATCGGGGCTGTGCGTGGCACTCCCCAAGTGTATCGACCCATCTCCCTGATCCACTGAAGAGCTGGGAGTGTAGGAAAGTATCTGCCTCAGGAAGCCGCACTGATGCAGCCCCTATGAGGCTTCTAAGAGCCTTTCCTCTCAGCATCTCTTCCTAGGCTGTACCGATCACGCGAAATGTGCCTCCTTTCCCTGTACAGATGCTGCCTCCTCCAGGAAGCCTTCCTGGCTTCATGGGAAGCAACAATCTTCCACTCTGGCTTCGGCCACCCTCTCTGCACTTCCCTCCAGGCCTGGTCACTACATGCCTCAGTGACGGTTGTGTGTAAGTGTGCGTGCATGTGCGCAAGGTGTGGGGCATGGGGAGTGTGTCCAAGATTAAACCAAGTCCCTAGTCTGCAGAATCCCCAAACCCCTGGCATGGTTGGTACCGGGTACGAGGCCTGGCACCAGCTAGGTTCCGAGTCCGTGCCGGATGGGTGAGGGGGGAGAGGATGGATGCGGACTGAGTTGAAGACATAGCTCTGATGTAAGACTCTCAGCCTCCTCAACGAAGCCCAGCCCTTGAAGGGCAGCACAGGGGGCATGGCGAGGAGAGGAGGAGTTTGGGCGTGGCGTCAGCATGCCTTCCTGCAGGGGCTGCATGAAGCCCACGTGGGGAAGAGGGTGTGGCTCTGGCCCTGGCTCCCCAGGTCTCCATGAGACCCCTGCCCCATGCACACTGCTCCCACCCGAACCCACTCCCTGTCCCCACACCCTGCTGTGAGGTCCCTCAGTGCAAATCTGTGCCCATGAACACCCCCCTTCCCAGAGTGCCCTCTGCCCGGCTCTGACACCTGGCTGTCTGGAGAGGTGGGGCCTTGCTCCCACAGTCTCTCCATAGAAGGCTGTTTTCTGCCCCCATGGTGCTTCCTCTCTTTCCCACGTGGACGAGCCCTGCTCCCTCCAGCGTGGCCCCACTGGGTCCTGATCCCAGTGCAGCCTCTCAGCGCCTTGGCCCCACCGAGCAGCTTGTCCCCCACCTGAGTCACCCTCCTGGTGGGCCATGCCCCTGACCCTGGCAGTCCTGGCGGCAGCTCCTCCTCCCAAATCCCAGTTCCAAGTCCCTTTCTCTCCAGCTTGCCTGATGGAGTGGTCCAGGTCCCTGGCTGTGCAGACCTCACTTCCTGGCTGTAGCCACATTCTCGCTTTTAACCCCTGCCTGCCCTTGCCCTTGCCCGCCTCTGCCTAGCCCCACTGGATTTCCGTGGCCCCCAAGGTAGTGTCCCTCACTCCCACTCACCCCCTCACTCCCTTCCTCTGTTGACTGGCCCCCTCCCAGGGGACCAGTTACCCACCCTTCAAACCAACAGGCTCACACCTGCTCCCTGCAAGCCCTCCTTCATGCTCTGGCCCCTCCCCTTCCCCTGACCCTGACCTTGACACACGCTTCATGAGAAACTAGGAGCAGATGGAAAGGCACGCCCTTCATACCCCAAATGCCCATTCCCACCTCTGCTCTGTCCTGCTAGTCTTAGGAGAAGTCTTTCGGGGGCCAACTCTTCCTGGACTCACTCCCTGGCGATGTCCTGAGGATGCTTCTTCTGCAGTGGCCTCCTCTCTCTGCCACCATCAACCTCTCCCTGCCACTGCTTTCCTGCCACTCACCACCCCTGACATTGTCATCCACTGACCTGCCCCTTCCATTTCCCTTCCTACACGTGAGGCCCAGGCCTTTCTGACTTGGTCACCCCCGTGTTCCCAGGCCCAAAACGGCGTCAGGAACAAAGGGTGACTCACGGATATTTGGTTAAGGGAGCTGATGAGCAGATGAGCAGATGCCTGTGGCCCGGATCCACCAGCCGTCAGTCCATCCTGGCAGCTACAGCACCATGGGGTCCTCTGGCCATTTACAAGGGCAGGAGCTCCTTCCTCCCTGTGCTGGGCAGGCAAGTCCTGCCCCGGGGCCGTCCACACGGCAGGAGCCCCATGAACAGGACGGAACGCAGAGTGGCAGAAGGGAAGGGCCTTAGACCTTTGAGCAGTGACCCAGCCACTAAGAAGGGGAAGCCATATGGGGACAGCCATGGGTCTCAGCAGTCCCATCCAGGGCAAGTGACCCCGACCCACATCCCAACTCCCCGCACACTGTCCCATGTCTCACATTTCATGCTTGTGTGATGAGAAGTCATGAAAGAGTCTCCCCATCACAATGGGGCATCTCGTTCTCTGTGACGCCTTGACGTCCAGTGCTGCCTGGCCCCAAGCCCCGTGCCCACACCCCGCCCCACCTGCAGGGGCAAGTTCTAGACACCTGAGGTCTTTTCGGGGTTTGCCTATTATCTGCACAATTGCTCTGCCCCCACTTTTTCTGCAGGGAGTGCCCTGTCTGGGGGCAAACGTGAACCTTCGTAGCTAAGGCTGAACGTGCGGTGCCTTTGGAGATGGCTCCAAGCCAGCAGCACCAAACTTGGGATAATTTTACGATAAAGGGATGTGCACAGTCCCAACCAGGCGTGCGACGCGCCTCATGGCTGGGCCTGATTGGGGTGGTGGAGAGCCATGGCTTGGGGTTAGGGGCATAGGCTGTGCCCAGCATTGGTGTACATAGGAGGTGCTCCTGTGAGAAAATCAGAGGCACAACTTCCTGTGCTCCATAGGGAGTTATTACTGAGCACTTGCCGTAAGCCGGCCAGACGTGTGGCTGGGACAGGACCACGAGCGAGCCCGAAGGACCTGTGCTCCCTGGAGTCAGTGATTCAGCGGGGTTGCCGTGATGTGGACGTCCGCAGGCCAGGCGCCGAAAAGCCTGCAGAAGAGCACAGGGTTCAACAGCCTGAAGAAGAGCACAGGGTTCAGCAGCCTGAAGAAAAGCAACGTATGAGTATTGTTCTTGGAACAAGTGGTTGCATCTCATCAAACGGTTTTCCTGAACTCACCGCTAATTTGTTTCCACGATCCACCTCATGAGTGCTTTCAAGCTGGGACCCCTTTGCTGGTTGTTTCTGGATGGGCTGTCTCAGCCCTGCCTCTCACTTTGGCTGCTCTGAAGAATTCACATAGGCCAAATTGCTTCTTCTTCTACTGCCTAGACACGGGAGGGAGGGTCTGCAAGGCCAGGCTGGAGGGCAGCGAGCGGAAAGGAGGCACTGGCTTCCTCCTCCTGGTCCCTGATGTGGGGCTGTGGACCATTTCAAAAGAGGGTCGCCGGGCCGGACCCCATCTTCCCCAGAGGTTTCCTGTGTCGGGAACTCGGGGCTTCCTGGGTGCTACTTCTCCTTGTACGTCACGGTCCAAGTCTCAGTTCTGAGAAGCAGAAAGGAGAATCCACTCCATGCCTCAGAGAATCACAGCCAAATGCCCAGGGCACTCGGAGCAGCCCCCATTCTAAAAACAGAGCGTCTCGGTGAAGACAAGAGCCAGGACCAGCCCAGGCCCTTCCTCAAGGGGGGCGAGCAACCTCTTCCCAGTCCCAGCAGCCCAGCCTGCGGTGCACTCCCAGGGAGCTCCAGAAATGGGCGTTAAGTTGGAGCGATGACTGGAAGGTGCCAGAAGCCCGCACTGGCCGCCCCCAGGCGTGAGTTTGCGTCTGAAGCCCATCCGTGCCTTGCCTGCCTTCTCCGTGCTTCGTGGGAGGTGTGTGCTGCCCTTCGTGTACTCAACACACACGGACTGAGAACCTTCATGTGCAGGCACGGGGCGGCCCCGGGGCCAGCAGAGGCCGGCAGGACTTCGGGGACTCCCATCCACCCTGGAGTCTTCTGCAGGGCACAGCACTCAAGAGTGGACTCCTGTGAGGAAGGGAACTTGAGGCTGAGTCACGCTGACTTCTTAAAACTAAATCAAAAGGAAAACCCCACATCTTCACACCCAGGGAACAAACGGCTCAGAGGATACCCACTTTGCAACTCCAGACTTTGCACTGCCTGGCAGAGGAAGCATGGAAAGTCCCTCTGATTGGTCCCTTCCACAACCAATCAGACTGGCTGCCAGCCAAGTCTTCATTTGCATGAGGGTGTAACCTTGTAACTCCACTTTAGCCTCTGATTGGTTGCCTCCTGTAACAAATCAGATTGGTCTTGGGCCAGTACTTCATTTACATAGAGTGTAAGCAAGTAACCAATGGGAAACCTGCAGATGGTATTTAAACCCAGAAAATCTGTAACCTGAGGTCTTTGAGTCACTTGCTCCAGCCCATTCTCACTCTGTGGAGCGTACTTTTATTTCAGTTCATCTGTGCTTTCCCTGCTTCATTCTTTGCTGCTTTGTGTATTTTGTCTAATTCTTTGTTCAAAATGCCAAGAATCTGGACGACTTGTGGTCAAGACTCTCCGCAGGTGACACCTGTAGACAGTGCTCGGGAGGACCTGAGCTCACCTGCAGACAGAGCGGAGCAGCGGCCAGTCCATCAGTGTCCCACAGCAGGCCCAGCCGAGGGACAGCTGGGGCTCCCTCCCCCACGGGTGGCCTCGAGACCTCACAATGGAGCCAGCACCTGAGCTGCCTGGCTGGGATGTGAGGCCCAGTGGAAGTCACCTGACCACTCCCAGCCTTAGTTTTCCAATAAGAGAAATGGTGCTTGGTGGAGTGATGAGAGGAGGTAATGAACACGAGGGCTCAGCCAGCAGCCCAGTGCCCCCTACTCAGCGAATGGGGATGACGAGGAGCCGTGAGCAGTCAGCAGCCCCCAGGCCCGCACCTCACTGCCCCTGCATTCCCACCACCATCCCCACGGAGTGTTGGTGCCCACCAGTCAGGGCCCCTGCCCTCCCGGCCCATTGTCCCAGCCCCAGCACCCCGTGTCTCCCCCTGCCACCATCCCCACCCCACT
>PVKP010016783.1:0-47445 GCA_004027715.1 Plecturocebus donacophilus
AAATTACACTGCCACGTGTGTACCTATGCAACAATATTGTATGTTCTTCACATGTACCCCAAAACCTAAAATGCAATAAAAAAAAAAAAGAATCATTTTATACTAAAGCTCTTTTTGAGAATTTGAATCATGTTTACACTATTGGAGAAAAAGTAGACCACAACATAATTCAAAATGAGGTTAAGAAAATTAACCTATTTGTTACTCTTATTGGACTGCTTTTATGTGTCATTAGTTTTTAGCATAGATTAACAATTAACAGTGTATTTATCTTTTTATAACTTTTACATTAACTATTATAAACTAAGAATAATCAGATGTTTCATTTGAATTTTTTATATAAGTAACAAGACAATAATTTGTAGTACAATAACTATTTATCACATAGAATGTGAGGTTCAATTAGACCTTGTAGATAAATTACATTTTTTTTCGCATTTTTAAACACTGTATTACTTATCAGCGCTTTAGAGGCAGATACAGTTTTTGTGTGTGAAAACTATGAAGACTCAGTTAAGTATTTTAAAGAATCTTCTACTAAAAATCTGTTTACTTTCATATGAAATCCAGTGGTTTCTATGATTTATATAATGTTCTAAACTATTTGAGTTATACAAAGATAAATTGTAGTTATTTTCTTTTTTAATTTTTCATTTTGGTGAGCAAAACAGATTGAGTTTGGAGAATAATTAAAGCTATCACCTGAAACAGAGTGTTATATACTGCTCTACCCAGGGTAACTCAAACGAATTTGCTCACCAATGTTTTAAAGTCTGAAGAGTTCAGGTAGTTTACAGAGAAGCAAAAAGGTGAAACAAAACTTAAAGAAATTAAGATTACACCCTTAATGCATCCTTGCCAATATTTCAGGTTTTATATTTTCAACCACCCTACTATTCTCAAGACATTAAAAACATAAATATAGATACACACATACATGTATGCATAGATATATGCACATATACATATATACTGCTACACATTTTAAAAGCATATACACAGATATGTATTTGTATGCATGTATGTGTGTAACTTACTCAGCTAAACCAAGTTTGTTTATAGTGTTTAAAATCTTTTGCTTATTTGTTCACTAGTATCCAGATGTAGCATAAATCTTAATAGAGCTAAGTTAATACGATGTGAATCAGAGGAAATCACCACAGAGTAATAAGCTGGGGGCACAGGTGACTTTAGAACAAGCATCAGGGCCAAGCATGGTGGCCCACGCCTGTAATCCCAGTACTTTGGGAGGCAAAGATGGTCAGATCACCTGAGGTCAGGAGTCCGAGACCTGCTTGGTCAACATGGTGTAACCCCGTCTCTAGTAAAAATACAAAAATTAGCCAGGCATGGTGACACATGCCTGTAATCCCAGCTACTAAGGAGGCTGAGGCAGGAGAATCACCTGAGCCAGGGGTTGCAGTGAGCCAAGAACGTGCCATTGCACGCCAGTCTGGGCAGTAGAGCAAGACTCTGTCTAAAAAAAAAAAAAAAAAAGAAAAGAAAAAAGAAGGAACGAGCATCCAGGAATTTAAAGAGGAATGTTTGAAAAGGCTTCAGACTTTTAGAAATAATAGCTTTTGGATTATTTTGAGCTACCAGTAGGAACAGAAGTAAGGAAACAGTTTAGACAGGTGAAGAGGAGGTCAGAAAAGTTTCTGAGGTAGAGTTGAGGGAATCTGCTAATGCTTTGTGATGGTATCAGGGAAGGGGCTTGAAGACATGGAAGGAGAGGAATTAAGAATGGCTCTTATGTTTTGGCTTCAGCATCTAGGTGGATTATTGTTCTATTTACAGCAACCTGGGAGGGGTAACTGAAGGAAGAATACATATGATTAACTACTATCACTAGATTTTTAAGTCCTTTTCTTGATTATATCCCTTTCTATGCTGTCTTTACTAGATTCTCTCAGAAACATATAGCACATATAGATACTGTAATTTTTTTTCCTGTCTTTTTGATTACTGATATGGTTTGGCTGTGTCCCCACCCAAATCTCACCTTGACTTGTAATAATCCTTACGTGTCAAGGGAGGGGCCAGGTAGAGATAATTGAATCATGGGGGTGGTCTTCCCCGTACTGTTTTTGTGATAGTGAATAAGTAAGTCTCATGAGACCTGATGGTTTTATAAATAGGAGTTTTCCTGCACAAGCTCTCCTGCCTGCAGTGTTGCAAGACCTGACTTTGCTACTCATTCACCTTCCGCCATGATGGTAAGGCCTCCCCAGCCATGTGGAACTGTGAGTCAATTAAACCACTTTCCTTTATAAATTACCCAGTCTTGGAATTAGCTGCATGAGGACAGACTAATACAATCACCATGTTAGGCCTCAGAGTTAGCTGGCCCAGGGATCTGGGACTTTTAGTAGGCTTTCAGAAGTCAATGTTGGGCAAGAAGTAAGCAGATGAAGTTTACATTCCAAAAGAGAGTTTCAGAATGTTGGAGTGGAAGGGCAGCTATAATTTAAATTTTTTTCTGCAAGTTGGTGGGTCGGTTTCTAGTTCCTTAGTCAGTATGTTCCCTCACAACTGGCAGAATGTCCTTTCCTTTCCCTTCTCCATGTCTGAGCAGCAGAGTGAAAGGGTCTGGGTGCATTGGTTCCTATGGGACTTTTACCTCTTATGGAGTCTTTAGGGGGACAAATCCTAAGGGATCAGAAATGTTTTCTGCTTTTCTTTCACATTTTCCTTTCTCTTCTCTCTCTTCTCAACACACAAATATGTCTTTATCTCTAACACAAGAATTGCTTTGGTTAAAGGACAGCAAATAGGAGAGCATGAAGCAAAGGGCAGTGAGGCTTCAAATATAGATTAAAAGAAGTTACAGAGCAGTGATGAATGAGGTTGTTTATTTATCCTTCTTTTTGCACACTTGCCATTTTAGGACAAATAAAATGTTTCCCAGTCTGCATTATAAAAAGAAATTGTCTTTTGTAACCATCAATGCCTCAGTTACTTCCATGTGAGTTAAGAATTCTTTATCTCCATGTCTTTCTCTTTCTTTTATTCCCCCTTCCTTCCCTCTCTGCCTCTCTGCTTCCCTTGTTTTTTTATTTCCTGTTGCTTTTATTTATCTCTCTCTTTCTGGCTAACATTTAAGAAAGTGTGTATCTGGCATGAACTGAAATATCTGATTGCAATGCTTGGCTGGGTGCGGTGGCTCATGCCTATAATCCCAGCACATTGGGAGGCGAGGCAGGCGGATCACTTGAGTTCAGGAGTCTGAGATCAGCCTGACCAACATGGTGGAATCATGTCTCTACTAAAAGTACAAAAATTAGCCAGCCATGGTGGCACATGCCTTAAATCCTAGCTATTCAGGAGGCTGAGGCACAAGAATTGATTGAACCTGGAAGGCAGAGGTTGCAGTGAGCCATGATTACACCACTGTATTCCAGCCTGGGTGACAGAGTGAGACTCTGTCTCAAAAACAACAACAAAACACATCTAATTGCAGTATTGCTACACTAAACAACAAATTTTGTTGAGTAAGACACTTTTGAAATGGAACCTTTTGACCTTGTATACTATTTAAATACAAAATACAGTTTGACTCATAATGGCTCTTATTATTGATTTCTATATAACAAGAGTTGTTCAATAGAAATGATGAAAACCACATCTTCTTTTTAATACAGAAGAAAACTTTTCTAATCTTATTACTTTGAAAATGCAATTAATGCCAGCCATTTATTCGTGGGAATTAACGCAGCATCTGTTAAATTTGGGGGGTTGACATGGCATGCCTCTCCTTCTTATGCCTATGCTTTCTGACTGTTTTTCTGCGTTTTGCCTTCTTCCCAGACAACAAATTCAAAGGACTGCACTGCCTCTTTCTGCAAGGCCTTCCAGTATAACACTGAAGCAGTCAGATTAACTCTGTTAGCTGACCAAGCTTGATTTTTCCCTAAGTATCCCCACATCTGAGATATTCCTGAAATTACATTACAGGTGGCATCTCAGAACTAGGAAGACCAGATGGCCATGCCTTTCCCATGATAGGTTGGTATACTGTATAGAGTACGCACTGGACAACTCCAGGGTTACCACTTTCATGAGCTCCCTAAAGTTGTACGCAGTTCCATCTCTTCAGCCATGCTGTGTGGCCTTATTGCAAACTCATCCCTACCATAAATGGAAGTCTCTTCCATTAAAAAAAAAATCTATAACTCTATGATTTACTGCTTTGATTCTTTACACTTTCCAGTGACTTATTCTAAGATAATACTTTTTCATTTGTTCTCTTAATGACTTAGCTTCATCAAGGGAATGGAACTTCTGATAAAACAACATGGCTTTGTGCAAGATCATGGTCCTAGAAGTCAGTCTTGGGTTTGAGTCTGGGTCTGCCAACTACTAGCTTTGTAAACCTTAGTGGTTATAGTCCTCCAAGATGATTTTCTTTCTTTTTTTTTTAATGAAGATAACAAAATCTTAACTTCGGTACCATTGTAAGAATAAGTAGTGCCTAATGTAGAATATCACAAATGTTTAATAAATATTGGTTTCCTTCTCCCACATATTTGCTGGCATGGGTTTGATTAATTGTAAGAAAATTGTAGGAAAAGTGATACTAACACCACTTCACAAATTTATCTAAGATCACATAATTTAACTGTAGCTGTATCACCCTCCCCAGCATATAAAAATGTAAATATCTATGTACTTTCTCTTCATGTTTACAGTCATAGTTGCTTGGCAGACAGATTAAAGGTTATTATGGTAGCTTATGAGTCAGCTCAATTACTATCTTAGGATCTCTTTTTGATCCATTCCTTGTGATACGCATTGTATTTAAAATATCTTAATTTAGAACAATATTTTTGATTTTCCATAGCTAACAAAGGTTTCTCCATTAAAAATGCCCACCCACACGAATATTTCCAGCTAGTATATTTTACATAAAAACAGGGCAAACTGTGAACAAATTATCTTCCATTCTCTAACCCGCAAAAGTTTCAATGTCTTGCCTATATTCCCTCTTTCTGCTCAAAAAAAAACATTAACTGAACTAGATGACAAATCTGAAGAAATTACCTACTATATACAAAAGAAGAGAAACAAAGATACAACATATAAAAAAAGAAGTAAAGAGATACAGATGACAGAATATGTAGGCCCAACCTACATCAAGTGAGATTCCAGAAGGGGGAAAAAAAGAGAGGATGGGAGAAAGTAATGTCTTAAGAGATAAGGGCTAAACATGGTCCAGAATTGATGAAAGACATATATCTTCAGAAACAAGATTTGAACAAGATTAATAAAAAGAAATACACCACATATATTTTCTAATGAAATAGTAAAAGCTCAGAGACAAACATATTAATAACACAAAAAAATGGCAAATTACCAAAAATGAATAATTATCATAAAACAGACTTTTCAACAGCAACAATGGAGTTCAGAAGATGGTGGAATATCATTTTCAAAGGGCTGAGAGGAAAAAAAACCCCATTACCCTTGAATAGTACATTTGTCTGAACAATTCAAAGAGTGACATTTCTAGGCAAACAAACAAATTGAAAGTACTGCCACTAAAATACCTCACTACAAGACCTTTTAAAGGATGTACTCCAGGAGGAAGAAACATGGTTGCAAAGGAAAGGACTGAAATGTAAAAAGAAAGAATGAGAAAATAAATTGTTAAACTGTAAGAGAATCTAAACAGTGTCTATCAAGCACAATAATAATGTCCCATTAGAGCGGTTAAAAACAGTACAAAAACAATAGGTACTTACATGTATGATGACAAAGACATCATAAGAAAACTACAGACCAATATCCCTCATCATCAGGGACACAAAAATTCATAGCAAAATATTAGTAAGTAAATACAGTAAGATAAAAAAGTATAATTGATCATGACAATTGGGGTTTACCACTGTAATGCAAGGTTGAATCAAATATTTAAATATCAAATTATCTATAATTCAGTATAAAAAATAATATGCCATATTAGTAGAAAGAAAAGTCAAACTATTAATAGATTCTTAAAAAGTATTTGATGTGTCAATACTCACTTATGATAAAAAAAAACTCAGAAAACTAGAAATAGAAATAAAAAAGATATATGAGAAACCTACAGATAATGTAATAGTGAAAGACAAACGCAAAGATGATCATTCTTACTGTGGATATTACACTGGAGAACTTAGCTAGTGAATGGGTCAAATGGAAAAATTAAAGGCATTTAGATGAAAAAAGATGAAGTAAAACTGTCTTTCTCCATATGCAGACATGTTTTCTACCACTAAGTAGAAAACTCTAATAAAGCTGTAAAACAGGATATAAACACAATATACAAAACTCAACTGTAGTTTTATTTACTAGCAATAAAAAAAACATGAAACAAACTCTTATATTTTCTTTAAAAATAAGCACTCAACATGCATAGGTTATACATAAGCATAACACATATGTGAGTATGAATGTTATTTTTTTCTCCTTTTCCAAAAACTAAGAGAAGCTAACGAATGATAGTGAGTGAATGTGTGTGTGTGTATGTATGTGTAAGTGTTTTTGTAGGTGAGAACAGAGTGAAGTAGAGAAATATATGAAAGTGTGGATAGAGAAAAACATTTTATTTGATTTACTTGATTTAAAGCAACAAACCAAAAATACAGAAAATAAGTCTATGTACAACAGTATTCCCTATAATTAAAATAATTCTTGATATTTTATTTAGAAAATGTTTGGATAGGGTGTAAATAAAGAATATTTTCTAAGACATTATGTGCTACAGTGGCCTCGAACATTTCTTTATTATGCTATAAGTTAAACCAAACAGCACAAAAGATAAATGGCTGGTGAATCTGATTATTTTGTTCTGAGGGCAGAAGCTATTTATTGAAAAATTCATATGCTAGCGTCCCAATAGACAAATCAAAATATTATCTGACGAAAGTCCTCAAAGAAGAAACGTAAGTGGCTAACAAACAGGAGAAAATGTTCAACAACAGTTGTGACAAAGACATACAAATTAAAATAACAGTGAGATCCAATTAGCATTTTACATATTCAACTTAGCAACTTAAAATAAAATTATGAGGAATGCATAGGACCAAAACACCGACTACTAAATTTTCAGAACATTTGACCTCAAATTCTTCTTCACAAAAATGAACTTAACCAAAAAGTAATTTAAATGTTTTGTGCAAAAAAAACCCAAAACACAAAAACATTGAACCAAAATATTCACAATAAGTAAATGTCTTAGTAAATTAAAATACCTTGATAAATTTTCAGATATTATTACGTGACTATTGCAATTAGATGTTTGTAAGGAATGGGCATATATTATAATAGTTAAAAGTTATGATACATAGAGTATAGTTAACACTATGCTCTCAGAAACATATTAAAATATGCATGGAAGATAGAAGAAAGGATGAAAAGTGCAGAAATATTAATAATGATTCTATCTAGTTATTGGCATCACAGTGTTTTACATTCTTTTTAAACTTTTTAGAACAATATATATTGTTTTTATGCTCAGAAGTAAGCTGTATACTACTTAAAGAAAGAAATAACTGAATCAGACTTTCCTATCTTGGAAATATGCCTTTGTGACTGGCTCTAATAATGCTGTCCAAAGGCTCTAATAATGCTGTAGTCCTACTCACCACAGCCGGTGCAATCTTCACACCTGGTGGAAGATCATCTGAGTTACTCTAACACATTACGAAAAAACAAACCACTACATTATTAAAGAAGTCCCATCCTTCATTTAATTTCCTGACAGTATCCTTTCTGCTCTATCCCCCTTCCTTTTCCCCTGCCACCTCTATCCCAATCCACCCTCAAACAGATTTATGTTGAGATTTATGCCCATTTCCAAACAGCAAAGCTATTATTTAAAATTATAACATGTCACTGAGATGAAGTAATTATTACTTTGACATTCAAGATCTAGGGATTCATATTTTAAAGTTACCATTGCTCATTTGCTATGTGAATGTTGGTGTCTGTGTTTGGTAGGGGAGTGAAACAGTATTTACAGCCAAACAACAAAAATAAATGGATGAAAACAGACTCATGATAAAAACCCTAAAGTACTTGAAATGCCTAAAAAATTCTTTCTTGTTCACATGCTATCCATTCAACTACATAGAACAAGCATTAGTGCCCCTGTTATGTACCCTTGTAATGAATATGCAGGCTAATCTACCTAAGCAGATTGTACGCAGAAGTAATTTTCTATTTCCCCAGAAGATCTACAAAAGAAATGAGCTTAAACTGGTATGATTAAATCTGATTTGATTTTTAAAAAAAAAATAGATATTCAATTGAAAGAATAATTAAATATTGGAAAAGGTTTCCCATCAAGGTTGTGAACGGCTGAAAGAGTGGTACAAATAAGACAAGCATTCAATAAAGATGGATGATTGCCTCAGTGCGAGGCAGGCTACAGGGTGGTAGCTAAGTCAGCTGAGCATTTCGATTCTCTTCGATCCTTAATTCTCAAATTTATGTAGCTGTTTCATGGCCTCACTTTAACATCAAACATCAAAGAAAGTGGATCATTCAGTACAATCCAGCACAAAAGAGGATTAACATTTTCTTTAAGGAACTATTCTAACAGCATGTATATACTGTAAAAAGATCATTCATTTTTTCCTTTAGAAGATGTTTAGCGAGCACTTACTGGCTGCCGAGCACTGATCTTAGGAGCTAGGGAGTTACAGGAAGCATATGACTTTATAAAACTTACATGCTAGTGGGGGAAACGAACAAAAAAGAGATGAACGAAAATATGTAATATATAAGTGTAATAACAAACACAGTTTTAGAGAAGAGACAAAGGAAGATGTGAGTGCTATTTTAGTTAACACTGAGCAATAGAGAAGTAGAATCTGTTTGAGAAGAAACATTTGGACAGAGACCTGATTAAATGAGGAAGCAAGCTCTGCAAGTATCTGAAGGAGGAGAATTCCAAGTAGACATCAGTGTCACAGAGTGGACTGGCTTTCAGGATCCAGGAAGAAATAGGCACGGGCGATTGGTCGGAAGTGAGCTCAGTCAAGTAAACAGGAGCTAGACAAGTAGAGTCCCGTTGCCCGTTGTAAAGATTTAAAATATTTCTTTAAATATAACAGGACTCCACTTTAGAAAGCTGAGAGAAAGAGAATGACACAATCTGATTTACGACTTCTAAAAAAAACTGCTTTGGCTGCTATATAAAGAATAGATTTGGGAGAAGGGTGGAGTCAGGGAGATGATACAAGAAACTACTGAAATAATTCAGGTGAGAAATGGTGTGGCTTATACCGGAGGGGTAGCAACAAAAGGGGCGAGAAGTGGTTAAACTCTCTATATTTTAAGATATAACCAACAGATTTACTAAAAGATGAGATATGAACTATGAGGAAAAAAAGAAGAGCCAAGGATGATTTTAAGATTTTTGGTCTGAGCTACTGAAGAGGTGCTAACTGAGAGGGGACAGCTGATGGTGGTGCCCACGTGTGAGGAGAGTGAGGTCAGGAACAAAGTCTGCCATATGCTGAGTTTGAGAATTCTATTAGTTGCCCTATTAGTGTCAAAGAGGCAAATGTCAAGAATGTGGCATTAGTGTAGAGGTTTGGGCTGGAAGTACTAATTTGGAGGTTGCCAGTGTATACAGATGGCATTCTGGTACACATAATAAGCAAATCGCCTAGTAAGAGTGCAGATATAGAAGGGATCAAAGGTTTAGTCTGGAAGGATTCAGATTCTGGAAGGATTCTGATTTCCTTCACCAGCATTTATGGTTATGGGAATGAGAAGCCAGTAATAAAAATTGAGAAGAAACTACTGTTGAGACAGCACGAAAATATGTTTTCCAGGAGCTAGGCAGAAAAATTGTTAAATTAGGACAGAGTGATCATAGTGTCCAATTTTTTTGACATGTAAAGTAAATGAAAAATGAGAGATGACATGGGTTCATGACATGGGAGACTGCTGGACTGCATTGTCATCTGAAGCATTTCAGTGGAGTTGTAGGAAAGAAAATGCTATTGAAATGGGATCAAGACATAAAGGGAGATAACAGGGAGCACAGACAGTGCTCTAGAGTTTTGCTGTTAATACAAAAGAGGGCAGAGAAGCCAGAAACAGATTCAGGATCAAGGGCACAAAGCTGGGAAACAGGAGACCTCCTAGCAATCCTAACATCTCTATGTTTAGAAAACAAAACAAAATAAGTAAAAAGTATCACATCAAATACATCAAAAGTATTTGATGTAAAATGGAATAATATTTCCTGTATCCTCCTATTATTCCACAGACCTGCACTAACAATAGAGGAATTAATGAAAAAACTGTATAAAGCATGTAGTTCTATTTCCTGTAAGAGTATTTTATTAAGGACATTTTATACATGAGGAAACTGAGACCAGAGAGATTAAGAGACTCGCCTAAAGTCATGCAACCACAGTAGCAAAGTAGAATTTGGTCTAGGTTGCCTGGCTATGGGCTATACACTCTCGTCTCCTTGAAGAAGTGAACATGGTCCGTTATATACTGGTTATGGAAATTGCTGTGCAGGAAATAAACAGAGTAATGTGACAGTGAGTAAATGGAAGAAAGGCTCTCTTAAACAGGGACCAGGGACTCCAGAGGCACAACTTAGATCTAAGAATTAAATAAAACCCAGACATTCAGAGGCCAAAGGGCAGAGTCTCCAGGTAGGAGAAATACAATATGCAAAGTCTCTGACATGGAAATAACCATGACATGGAGGCCAGCCCAGGACGCTTGATGCACAAAGAGCAGGAAAGTTAAACAAATGAAGTTAGAGACACAGGCAGAGCCAGATCATGTCTGGATCACTGAGCCACAGTAAACTGTGTGGCTTTTAAGTGCAGGTGAAGGATCATTTTTTAATGCTCCACGCTGGCTACGAAATGTATGTCCCATCTCTTCATGGTAGATGGCAACATGCTTTTTCTCTTCAAACCTCCAATCTGACTTAACCCTATCTTTTATAATGTCATCCAAATTCTTCCCTCATCAAAAATAAAAAAAAGAACAGTAGTTTACTGAATTGCTACCTTTTTGGAAAACAATTCTGAAAAAATTTAACACAAACAAAATAACTTTAATATTCTTTTTCTGGTTAGGGTAGACAAACTTCAGGTTCTAACCTTGACATTGCCATTACATACGCAGCTAGTCCTCAGAAAACCACTTGACCTTATAATACCTCTATTTCTTCAACTTTTAGGAAAAAAAGCACAAGGTTTAGAGTGATTATATAAGATTATAAATAAAAATATTTAAAAAATTATATATCAGTGTACATGATCATTATGTTACAAAAAAGCATGCAATATGGAATCAAATAAAATATTTTGGTGAATACACTAGGGTCTGAAAATAAAGTTTTATTATTTATGATTTTGTGAAATGGAAGTCAAATTATTAGTCAAAGTTATCTGAGTAAAAACATCTTTTATAAAAAAGTGACATAACACAATTTTCAGTTTTGATCTAGAAAAATAATCATAAATGTATTAGCTTTTTTTATTCATAAAAATGAAGTTATAAATCACAAAAGGGAGAACCATATTTGCATCAAAGATAATGGATAAAGATTTAATATCTTTAGCTCTTTCCCATCTTGCAAGTTGGCGGGTGAAAAAGTTGAGAAGCCAGATATTTAAGTGAAGAAACCCAAAGCCAAGAAGGCTGATGCTGCTGGCAAGGTGAAAAGGAGTAACCTCAAGGCTAAAAATCCCAAGAAGGGGAAGCCCCATTGCAGCTGCAATCCTGTCCTTGTCAGAGGAATTGGCAGGTATTCCCAGTCTACCATGTATTCCATAAGGCCATATACAAGAGGAAGTACTCAGCTGCTAAATCCAAGGTTGAAAAGAAAAAGGAGAAGGTCTTGCAACTGTTACAAAACCAGTTGGTGGTGACAAGAATGGTGGTACCTGGGTGGTTAAACTTCACAAAATGCCTAGATATTACCCTACTGAAGATGTGCCTCGAAAGCTGTTGAGTCATGGCAAAAAACCCTTCAATCAGCATGTGGGAAAACTATGAGCCAGCATTACCCACAGGACCATTCTGATCATCCTCACTGGACGCCACAGGGCAAGAGGGTGGTTTTCCTGAAGCAGCTGGCTAGTGGCTCGTTACTTGTGACTGGACCTCTGGTCCTCAATGGAGTTCCTTTACAAAGAATACACCAGAAATTTGATATCAATTTTGTTATCAACTAAATTTGGTATCAACCAAAATTGATATCAGCAATGTAAAAATCCCAAAACATCTTACTGATGCTTACTTCAAGAAGCAGCAGCTGCGGAAGCCCGGATACCAGGAAGGTGAGATCTTCGACACAGAAAAAGAGAAATATGAGATTACAGAGCAGTGCAAGATTGATCAGAAAGCTGTGGACTCACAAATTTTACCAAAAATCTAATCTATTCCTCAGCTCCAGGGCTACCTTTGATCTGTATTTGACTTGACAAATGGAATTTATCCTCACAAATTGGTGTTCTAAATGTCTTAAGAACCTAATTAACCCAGACTGGACAGGGAAAATGTGGCACATATACACCATGGAATATTATGCAGCCATCAAAAACGATGAGTTCGTGTCCTTTGTAGGGACATGGACGAACCTGGAAACCATCATTCTCAGCAAACTGACACAAGAACAGAAAATCAAACACCACATGTTCTCACTCATAGGCGGGTGTTGAACAGTGAGAATACCTGGACACAGGGAGGGGAGCATCACACACTGGGGTCTGTTGGGGGGAAATAGGGGAGGGACAGCGGGGGTGGGGAGTTGGGGAGAGATAGCATGGGGAGAAATGCCAGATATAGGTGAAGGGGAGGAAGGCAGCAAATCACACTGTCACGTGTGTACCTATGCAACAATCTTGCATGTTCTTCATATGGACCCCAAAACCTAAAATGCAATAAAAAAACCTAATTAAATAACTGATTACCTTTAAAAAATACAAAAAAAATTAATATCTTTAATATGAAGAAAAATGATTAAAATCAAGAAAACACTGAAGCCAACAGGAAAAAATGTGCAAAGCACATAATAGATTCTTCCAAGTTCATAATATTGAGAGTGGTGTGAGGTGGGCAACTTTAAACATCACTGATGTGGTTGGCTGCCTGAAATCTATGTTAAAAAGACATTAATCTTTCATACTATTAACCATGGTAGTTTCATATTTAGGGATTTCCTCCCAAGAAATCAGAAATGGGAAAAAAGGAAAAGTAGAAGGACTATAAACATCATATCATAGGATATGATTAAATAAGATGATAAATTCATAAGTTGTAATAAACGCAGATATGAAGGAAATGTATTAGAAGATAATAGGGAAATGCTCTTTATTTAAATGAATTAGAAACAGTATATATAGTATATGTAAGTGATATAGTTGAATGCAAATTCTTTAATATAATAATCTGCATTCAAATATATACTCATAAAAAATTCTGAAAGGAAGTGCAAGAAAATGTTAATAATATTTGTAAGTAGTAGGAATATATGTAATTTATATTATCTTTCTTTACTGTTTTCTAAAATACTGACAAAGACCATGAACTGAATTTCCAATTAGTAAGAAAGAACAATATATAACCATAAATTATGAAATGAAGTACAGCTGTCAAAATATTCTAACTAAGCTTTGATACCACAAAATGCAAATAACATCTGTGTATGCACAATTATGCATGGGTTATTGGGCACTCATGCCTATGAGAGAGGTGTGCATATACAGACATACACAAATTGTGCATGACACAATGATGTAACATTACACATATTTATGAGCACTTGAATGAAAAAATAGGCCTAATTATTATTTCTTTATAAATATGTATATCTCAAATTCTATTTACTGAGTTTGTCTAATAGTCTAATACAGGGGTTGATAAGTATGGCCTATGGGTTATGTCTGGCCCATGCTTCTTTATACATTGTCTATACCTGCTTTTTACTACAACAGCAGAGTTGAACATTTGTGACAAAGACGTTATAGCTCATAAAGCCCAACATATTTACAATATGACTCTTTACAGGAAATGCTAACTCCTGATCTAATAGTCCAACAGAGTCGTATACCTTTGTAAGCAAATAAGATATCAAATTAGGTAAAAAATATATTTTCATAAGATTTATACTATAAATCCATTAAAATAAAGTTATTAATAGTTAAAACAACATGCTAAATATTTATATGGTAACATTAAATTTTTAAAAGTGAAGGTAAAATCGTATATATAACAGAATCAAAAGACAACATATAATCTATGACTAGACAAAGACTGAAATAAAATACAGCAAAATTTTAAAAGTGGTGATTTATGAGCAATAAGAATGAATGACTTCTTTCTCCTTTTATCTAAGTTAGAAATTTTTCTCAAATATATCATAATGAATACATTTCACTTTTATAATGGAGAAAATGTTCAATGAAATCATTTTTAAAATGCAAGACATAATCATCAAAACATTCAATTTGGATCATACCCATAGAAAGTATAAACTTCACTTTCTGAAATTAAATAGTAGACTAAAAAATGAAATAGCTGAACATTAAATAACTAGTTTAGAGAATTAAATTACCCCATGCTAGGTGGTTTATTGATAGGTTTTATTCTCCAGGGGAAACAGGGAAATTTAAATTAAGTGTCTATTCTGAGACTCTCTAAAGTCTCTGTACTGTGTAAGTTTATACCTAAAAAATTGAGTCAAGGGGGAAAAGATAATAGATAACACTTAAACAGCAATTAATTGGTTGTTTCCTCATTATTTACCTATGATCCACAGTTCCATATTTATGCCTTAAATGAACATTTAATAGAAGCATAGCTTTGCTGCCTGAAGTTTTTTTTTTTTAAGCCTATATACTTCATGTATGAGAACAGAAATTTCTTGTTTTGTATAAACTAAGTTTTAAAACATAGTTATGGGAGTGCTAAACATAGAAGATGTATCCATAATATGAACGCACCTCTCATACAAGAGGTCTCCCAATGATTCACTGCAGTTTGGTCTTATTGTAATAAAATTCAGTTCTGTACTGGTAAACAGCTAGTACTGTAAAATTTAGTAACTGTAGTATGTGATTGAGAAGCAATTTGCAGAAGGTGCTATGATCGGTCCTGAGAATTATGTAATCATGTATAGAAGAAAACTTTACAAATGGAAACTGTCACATGTTTTCCCTCTAGAAATCAAACTATCTCTACCTTCTTTGAGTCAGGTCAGTCATAATGTTGGCTGAACGTTTCTTTAAAAGAATTTGCAGTGATTCACATGCTTACTGGGCCAAATTATTGTAGGAATAAAATCAATAAAAACCAAAACAGGATCAGGCAAACACCAATTCTCATTTCTGTAAGTGAGATTTATGAACACACATATGAAAATCTAAGACTTAGATATTTAAGAGTGTAAAATCATTCATTTACATAATTTAGTTTTGAAAAAAATCTATTATATGTAGTTATTTTGTTCACCATTCAGAGTAATGTATTAAACATATCTTCCAAATGGGAAAAAATGAGTTTTAAAAGAATTTTTATCCAGAAAGCATAAAAGGAAAAATTTGTATATTGTACTTCATAAAAGTATTTACATAAATTAAAAGTATACATAGTAAAATGACAAACTGGAAAAACATTTGTAAATCGTATCATGGATCAAGGGTCAGTTTCCTTAAGTTATTAAGTACTTACAAGTGAGTAAGAATAGGCTAATAACTAAATTTTCGAATGCACAAAAATATAAAACAGAAGAGCAAAATTATGTTTCTTTAAATATGAAAAGATCATCTCATGGATAATATGATTAATGCAAATTAGAACTATAACAAAAATTCTAGTTAGTGTGTTTCTTGTTCTGTCACACACGCTGGAATGCAGTGGCATTATCTTGGTCCACTGCAACCTCCACCTCCCAGATTCAAGCGATTCTCATGCCTTAGCCTCCCGAATAGCTGGGAGTACAGGCACCAGGCGCATGCCATCATGCTGGGCGATTTTAGTGTTTTTGTTTGTTTGTTTGTTTGTTTATTAGAAGAGCCAGGGTTTCACCATGTTGGCCAGCCTGGACTCAAGCTCCCAACCTCAAGTAGTCTACCCGCCCTGGCCTCCCAAACTGTTGGGATTATAGGCATGAGCCACTGCACCCAGCCAGTAAATTTGTTTCTTATAGAAATAGAGTTTATAATTCTGAAATGGCTTTATGTGTATTGTGGGGTTGAACAAATAAGTAAATGGATGTTGGATGACGACAGCTGTGTTGTTCACACCCTCAGAGATGGAAGTTACAGAGAAACGAAAAAGACTAGAATGTACTACTGGATAAGAGTTGGAGACATAAACAGGAATTCATGTTTTACCTTAATATATAAACAGAGGGACAGAGACATAATTATAGGTATATGTGTATACATGTGTTACCTAACTCTGTGCACTAAGATGGCTTTGAAGCAATCACTCTCCAGTAGCAAAAAACATATCCAGTACCCAGATTTTCATTTATAAATACCATTCTCCAATAATGAGAACCAGCCGTCCTTGGAGAAATGGTTGATTGCAGGCACAGGCAAGGAAAATACAAGATGTTCCAGGAGCATCTTGAACTAGAAAATAAAGAAGTGCTCAACTAACAAAATGTTGGGGACTATGTTAAAGGGACATAGGTGCCAACCTGAAAGAGGTTCCACCAGGTTAGATGGCTTACACCTGTAAGGATCTAACTTTTGGGAGGCCAAGACAGAAGGATCACTTAACTCTTAGGCTCAGGAGTTTGAGACCTGCCTGGGCAACATAGGGAGATCCTGTCTTTACAAAAACTAAAAAAAAATATTAGCCAGGTGTGGTAGCATGCACTGATGGTCTCAGCTACTTGGGAGGCTAAAGTGGGAGGATCACTTGAGCTCAAGAGGTCAAGGCTGCAGTGAGCTGTAACATGTCACTGCATTCCAGACTGTGTGACAAAGTGAGACCCTGTCTCAAAAATAAGAAAAAAATTAAAATAAAAAATAAAAAATTGAAATAACTCCCAATGGCTACATCTGAAAGAATCTGAGCAACAAAATAAACAGCAGAGTGTTGGATTATGACCTAAAGTTATTTAATATACTTAAGTCTATAGCAATATAAATAAATGACTGAATAAATATATAAGTGAAAGGGAAAATACAAATGTATTATCTTTCCAATATTTATGTAAATTTAAAAATATTCCAAAATCAGTTTAATATTGTTTATAAATAATAATAAATGTGAAAGGTTCTAAATATTTTGCTAAATACATAAAAGCAGAATTAAAAATGAAATAGACAATATGATTCTAATTTAGAAAATAAAAACATACCAAACCAACCAACAAAAACTACAGCAAAACACAATTTCCTTTCTCAAAGGCTGACAAATATAAAAATATGGATAATACTCTGAGTTATTCAGGGTGTGTCGAAACATTCTAATATAAAGACATGTTGAAGTGAACGTATAATCAGCATCAATTACAGGGAAGCTAATAGAAACACGTGTTAACTGTAAATGTACCTACCATTTTATCAAAGAGTTCTCCTAATAATTTATCTTGCAGATGCCTTTGCACATATGGGAAATGGCATATGCATGTAACAGTTTATTGCAACATTTTTGATGATTTAGGTAATTTGTGTTACATATAATCTAAACATCCACTATTATGGACTAAAGTATGTCTACCCATTAGAATACCACATAGCTGTTTAAAAGAATAATATGACTTTATAAATACTGATATGACTACATCCCTAAAACATTTTGCTATGTTGCCCAGAGGAACAAAGGCAAGGTGCTGATAGTATGACTATTTGGCTTGATAACAGTATATACTTGCAAGCTTTCTCTCTGTCTCTCTGTTGCACAAGAAATTAGTTAAAGGTGTTTGTCTTCTGGGAGAAGTACTGTCTGATGGCAGATCAAGGAGCATAGATGAGTTACTTTCGTTGTATCCTGTTCTGAATGTGAATTTTGTAGATTGTTTGTGGTTTATTTTAAAACCTGAAGAGCTCAACACAATATCTCAAAAATGCAATTCATTTAACAAATTTTTAATTAGTATTCTGCTAACAAGATAAACAATTGTGTTGACATTTTTATAAGTCATTCAGAGATTTTCAACAACCTTAACTAATTAATTAGCTATGAAAGGAGTTTAGCAGTTTTTATAGCCATTGGGAAATGAATTATTTACCCTGGAGAAGAAAATGTTGAGACAGTGTTTTCACGTTATAAAGAAATCACTGAACAGTGGTTAACCTGCTATTTACAATAAATCTGCATTTTTTTCTCAAGTGGTTAATGGTCACAGAATCTTTTTCTTAGGGGTACATAGATAAGGCCAGGTATTAAGTTAGTATGATTTGAAGAAAAGTAATATATATTACAAAAATGTGTCCAACCTCATGAAAAGAAATTCATACTTAAAATATAAGATACAATTTTTGCTTCTCACTGGCAAAAATCAAAATGTTTGATGTGGTATGCTGGTAAGGATAAAGATAAACTCTGGTGAATTACTGGTACAATTTCTATAGAGGGCAATTTGGCATTAAACATTAAAAGTTTTTTAAATGTTCACATCCTATTTCAAGAAAATTCTACATACATTAAAGAACAGTCATTTGCAGTATTGTTTATAAGAATAAAAATTTGAAAATATGCTAAATATCCAGCAATAGTGACTGATAAAAGAAATAATGCTCCATCCTTCCAATGGACTATGAATCCATTTAAAAATGAGGCATATTTATATGTGAGAAAATAAAATGTATTTGTGATATTGCTGTATTTTAAATAGCAAACTATAGGACACTGTGTATATACTGCTATCATTTGTGTAGAACTTATAAGGAACTGACAGAAGTGCTTACAAATAAGGCCGGGCACAGTGGCTCATACCTGTAATCCCAGAACTTTGGGAGGCCAATGTGGGTGGGTCACCTGAGGTTAAGTGTTTGAGACCAGCCTGGCCAAGGTGGTGAAACCCCATCTTCACTAAAAGTACAAAATTAGCCAGGCCTGGTAGTGGACACCTGTAATCCCAGCTACCTGGAGGCTGAGCCAGGAGTATTGCTTGAACCCAGGAGGCAGAAGTTACAGTGAGCAGAGATTGTGTCATTGCACTCCAGCCTGGGTGACAGGAGCAAAACTTTGACTAAAAAAAAAAAAGTGCTTACAAATAAATGGAATATATCTAGAGGGATACACAAGAAACTTGATAGTGGTTGTTCCTGAGGAGGGGAAATGGGTGACTGGAGTAAGTGGGCAAGAGTGGAATAGAGACTTTTCATTATATACTCTTTAGTAATTTGGGATTTTGCAACATTACAATTTTAACTAATAAAACTTGTGTGATTTTAGGCATTGATCCAATCCCATTATAGAAATCATTCTTTTGGATTAAGATGTTCTTTCCAAAAATTTGACACACAATCAGCAATTTCAGTTTTAACTGCATGGAATTGGGAATAAAATAAAATAGAATCTAGAATTAAAAATAAGAAAAAACAGAAGAGGTGTGGAGGGTGGGTGCCTGTGGGACAGAAAATGCTTTTCTGGGGAGTCATGGTTATCCATTGGTATCTAAAGGGAAAGAGATCACCAACATGAAAATCACCAGTTTATCACTTATACCGCTATGGTCTGGGCTGATCCTAGATCGGAAATCCTTCTTAAGTAGTTATAGGGCTCTTTCTGTTTGAAAGCACCTTCATGCTTTAGAACACTTTTACTATGCATTTATACAGGCAGAACTGAAAGAATCCAGTGAACTCTACAGTTCATAAAGAAAACCCATTCTTTAATTGAAAAACACTAGAAAACATTCAAAATCTCATATTAATACCAATTTGAGGAAAAACATTTTATTTTGGACTTGGGAAGGTTAGAGACTTAACTCTTTCAATATATGCACTTTGGTACATTGAATTCTAAAACACTGTTTAACTTTCAATAGAAAGAAACCTAAAAGTTGCTAATTAGCACTATATTTTAATTTGTGAATTAAATACACAACCAACATTGGAAGACATATTACTGGGGAATCTTTCTTTCTTCGAATTAAATATGTCTTTTGATAGAGTAAATTTAGCCCAACATGGAAGCAGAGACTTTCATGAACATCTTAGATTTTGGCTGAAAAATTCTAGAAAAATCTGGAAAAATGTGCCAATCTGCTAATTGAGTATTTTTACTGGTATATGATTTTAAGTGCATGTGGAACATTTGACCAGAACTGGGATAATATTTTCAGGGAAAAAATAAAGAATGAACAAAGCTGGGAGAAGAGGAGGCAAACCCAGGCACACATGAATGACTAAATCTGGAGATGTATTTAGTTTGTCTCCTCAAAAAATCCTGATGGAATTTTCAAATCTCTCTTCCAATAGGCTGAGTAATGACTCAACATTTTATTAACAATACCAGAATCATGTCTCACAAAAGTTGCCATTTCCTTTCTAGAAATCTTATGGCAGAGATCACATTATAATCTATAATTTTTGTGGCCTAATGGCCATTATTAATCATTCCTAATATATTTTGGGCCATATTTAAACAATTTTACCTTTTAAATATCTATACACACACACACACACATATATATATGTTGATAATGTCTATTTTCATTAATTTACAAAAAAACTAATGTTGCTTTGTGATTAGAACATATCTTTTAAAATAATATATATATGATTTTGGTGTAATAAAATAAAAATACATGAATGTCTTTTACCATGTAAATTTGCATAGAAACAAAAAGAGTTATAGAAAGCAAGTTCTAGGAATTACATAAAATTGTAGTCCTCCTAGTTTTAAAATAATAGTAGTAGAGGTAGTGAGACTGTGAAGAACTGAGTGCCCTGTACTGTGATAGTAGCAGAATAAATTGGAATGATTTGGGAAAGATGTAAGAAATTTGGCAATTTATGATAAAATACTTATACATATTCAAATCTTTTAAAGTAACAATGTCAGTCTGAAGACTAAAGAACCAATGAAAAATTAGGTCACATTTGTAGACAAAGGTGTTCACTGTGATATTATTTCTAATATTAAAAACCCCATAAATTCTAAGATTTGGATAGTAGTTAAGTAAAGTAGTTAAGTAAGTATATACTTAAGGTCAAAGATTATTCAGCCATTAAAGTGTTATTTAAAAGAACAACTGATAGAAAATAATTAGGCAATGGGAAAAAGTAGGCTATAGTTTTGCCTATAAAAGGGATCTTCAAGAAGCTCATGGAAAATATGTACTTCTTGCACAACAAAACTTTCACTAACTTGTTATAACATCTCTAAACAGAATCTAGTTTGAGTCACTAAGAAGAATAAGACATTAGTTTTAAAAAAAGCCTCTATCAGAGCAACTTGAATTCTACTAAAATGGAAGCAAGAACAAACATCAAGTTTATGGTGAAGCTTGGGTAGAAGAATGGCAAAATCATTGATGCTTTACAAAAAGTTTATGGGGATAATGTCCCAAAGAAATCAGCAGTTTACAAAGAGTTAACTTATTTCAAGAAGGAAAAAGAAGATGTTGAAAATGAAGCCCACAGTAGCAGATCATCTATGTCAATTTATAAGAAAAAAAATTAATCTTGTTTGTGCCCTAATTGAAGAGGACCAATGATTAACAGCAGAAACAACAGCCAACACCATAGACATCTCAATTAATTCAGCGTATACAATTCGGACTGAAAATTTAAAGTCGAACAAACTTTCCAGCGGATGGGTGCCAAAACCATTGCTCCCAGATCAGCTGGAGACATGAGCAGAGATTTCAATGGAAATTTTAAACAAGTGGGATCAAGATCCTAATGCAGTTCTTTTAAGAATGTAACAGGAGATGAAACATTGCCTTACCAGTATAATCCTGAAGACAAAGCACAATCAAAGCAATGGCTACTAAGAGATAGAAGTCATCCAGGCAAAGCAAAAGCAAACTGATCAAGAGCAAAGGTCATACCAACAGTGTTTTGGGGATGCTCAAGGCATTTTGCCTGTTGATATTCCTGAGGACCAAAAAATGATGACAGCTGCATATTATGAGTGTTTTGAGAAAGTGAGCAAAAGCTTCAGGAATGAAACTCCTGGGAAGCTTCACCAGAGAGTCCTTCTCCACCACAACAATGCTCCTGTTCATTCCTCTTAACAGACAAGAGCACTTTTGGGAGAGTTTTGAAGGGAAATCATTAGACATCCACATTACAGTTCAGATTTGGCTTCTTCTAAATTCTTTTTGTTTCCTAATCTTAAAAAATCTATGAAGGGCACTCATTTTTCTTCAGTCATTAATATAAAAAAGATGGCATTGATGGATTAAAGGGCTGGTATCATTGCTTTAAAAAATGTCTTGATGGGGTTTATGTTGAGAAATAAAGTTTATATTTATATTTTTATCTTTTAATTTCATTTAACAGGAACTTTTTGATTTCATCTTTCATATTAATATATTTTTCTTTTATTTCTTTTTTGTTTGTTTGTTTGAGATGGAGTCTCACTCTGTCACCCAGAAGGCTGGAGGACACTGGCACAGTCTTGGCTCACTGCAACCTTTGCCTTGCAGGTTCAAGTGATTCTGCTGAGTAGCTGGAATTACAGGTGCCTGCCACCATGCGTGGCTAATTCTTGTATTTTTGGTAGAGATGGGGTTTCCCCATGTTGGCCAGGCTGGTCTTGAACTGCTGAGCTTAAGTGACCCACCAACCTTGGCCTCCCAAAGGGGGGATTACAGGTGAGGCACCACATGCAGTCAATATATTGTTCTTGTACAGAGAAAAGAAATAAAAAGACTGTGCAATGACATGATTATGTGTATGGCAGGAATTGAGAATATGTCATATTTTCATTTTATTTACACTTTTATATATTTTCCAAATTCCCCACAGTAGCTACTTATTTCTGTTAAAAAATGCTATAGCCTTATCAAATGAAAACAATCAAATGTGTGAAAAGTAATTTAATATATACAATAATCCTAAAACCAAGTTGAGTTTTTAAACTTTACTTTTAATACACCAACAATATGCAGAAAACATACGGCACAAATAAAACATACTTTCGAAATCCATGTTGATTGGCAAAGATTTGCCATATACAAAACAAACAGGATAAAATTAAACTAAGTTTAATTGTTTCTCTTAGTAAATGTATCTAAATAAATGTCTTTTTAAGGTTGGTATTGCTCAGTTTGATAGAATATTTATAGCAATTAAAGAATGATTCTTAATAACTGCTCTAGCAGGGGGCCACTTCTCAATTATTCTTTTCATTCTGTAGCTCTGACCTATGCTCAGCATCTCCAATTCCAAGTGATTTCCAATGGCATGGAGCTAAATGAGAAACGAGCTGAGTCCATATTCCATTTGTGTCACTTAAATAATTATATGTAACATCATATAAAATGATGATACTACCAGCAGGTTGACAAACTAAATACTCTTAATTTTGAAAATAATTTTACGTGTTTCCTTTACCTGAGAAGTAAAGCCAGCTTTGCCATGAGCTCTTTACAACTCATATCCTTATTCTCCTTTCATAAGAATTCCACTGGGGGTCCAAATTATGGCCTGTGAATGGTTTCCTTTCACATAAGACTAATTACCATATACAGGAATCAAACCTGCAATTGTAATCTCATTAGCACCATATTCTAACCAAGTTAGCTGACTCCTATTTACTTATTCAAAAATCAACAAATGGAAAATTATTTTTTTAAGCTTAATGTAAATTCAAACTACTCATTTTATTCTCAATTATTCTTCCTGGCAAAAGGCTCACAATAATAGCTATTGAAGTTACTAGACCCTTTCATAAGCAAGATGAAGTCTTACAAGAAATAAATGTAAGAACTGATTTAAAGAATAACTGAATAAGAATGAAAAATCTTTTAGATATTAGGATAAATTGTGAGATAATAAAACAAATAAGTACTGAATACTGAATATTTGCTCTATTTATGTAACAGAAAGCAAGTCATTTGTAAGAATTCAGCATTCAATAGCATCATCTCAGGAACTGTTCTTACAAAGTTTTATCTCTGAAAGATGGGTGTCTGCTCTATTAAGATGCAAACCTAGAATAAAATCTCATGATGTGCAATCAGTGAATCAAGTTCTCATTCTCTATTTGTTAGTCAACATATGCCAACTTGCTACAATGCATCTGAAGGAAAACAGTTAATGCCTGATACTTTCCTTACAACTGTAAACTTTCTCCTTGCTCCAGGAATGTATCTTTTTCCTGAAAGCCACTTATGATCAATATTATACTGATGGAAGCACATTGCATCCTCTGACCAGGAAATCTCATGACAAGAAGAGTTCATAGATATTGAGATCAAATGAGATTACACTGATACACTAAAATGTTTTTTATAGACTTGAGTGCTACAAAATCAAAAGCATAGTTCATAAAATTAGAGATACAAATTTTATCCTAGGATAGATTAACTTATGGAAACACCTGCTTTGCTTATGTAAATCCAGTACTGTATTGTGGTATCAGTGGAATTATTCATAAACCTGTCAAGGAATGTAAAAGTGGATAGTCATGGTAAATGGCAGATGCTTATGTCCACTACAAAGCTAGTTTAAAGTTTCATTTTTAGTTGTCTGCTGACTGTTCAATATTTAAAGAAACCTCCAGTTCACTATAATTAAATTAGATAATGCAATTCATGGGTTGTTTCTGGACCACTGCTCTTCTCACTCTAATGGAAATCAATGAAAAAGTATGAGGCTTACTTATAAAACAGAAAATAAAAAGTGCATATAAAATTTCAGGAAAGCAGTTCTTGATTACATGGGCAGTATACTAACTGGCTAAAATTGGTTAACAGTAGAAATTACTTCAGTATAATAGTTGCTATATTTTTTAACTCCTTCTTTACTAAAAATGATTTTGCTTTGGGAAGATTTTCTTATAACTCCTCTTAACAAAATGTATCTTCATTGAAAAATACAAAAGCTAGCTTTGTATTTGACCTGAGGTTGCTGCTACTAATCTGTTAGCCCTTAAGAGAGAGGCAGGTTCTGAGTATTTGATTTTTTAGATGCACTGAAAAAAAAACTTAACAATAAAACCCCAAAGTAGCAAATGATGTTTTAACAGAGAGAATAAAATTCAACTGAGGAGAGTCTGTTTCTTTGTCTCTATTTCACAAAAAACAATTCAAATATTCATCAAATATTAAATATATGTATATACCAGACTTTGTTTTGTTAGAGGCTCAGAGATTAGAAATCAGAAGCTCACAACAAACCAATTCCAGACTTTAAAATATTTATAATCTTTTAAAATAGATAATCAAGAAGCTTAAGTATTTTATATAAATAAAGAAGTATTTATATGTCATATGAGGAGGTAATCTATATGGAGGATGGTCACAGGATTGAAACATGAACTAAATCTTGAAGAGCAACAAGAAGGAATAAAGAGAGACAAAGGAGTGCTCAGTATCATTATGACTGCTGCAATACATGTGTTTGTACTGGTTTCATAAGGCTGTGATAGGAAAAATAAAAATAGCAACAACAAAATAATAACAGCAACAACAAAATAATAAGTGGCCGAAGTTATATAGTTTCTATTTTGTGCCAGGCATCAATCTGAACATTTTACATTTTACATATATTAACTCATTTAATCTTCTCAACAATAACTTTTAAAAAATAATAGTATTATTTCTAACATTTTACAAATGAGAATACAGAGACCCATAGAATTTAAGTGACTTGCCAAAGGTAACCCAGCTAACTAATTATTGAGCTGGAACTTAAACTCAGACACTTTGGTCAGAGTTGAGGATTAAAGAGGTTAAGTATAATCTCATATATCACAGTAAGGTTTGACATTAATTCTGATATAGAACCAAGAAAAACATTTAAGCAAAACAAAAACAAAAGCAAAACAAAACTCAGGTTTATATTTTAGAGAACTCTTAGGCAGAAGCGTTTAGGATAGCTTGTAAGGAAATAAGATACTGTCAGGGCCATCCGTTCTTACATCAGTCCTAATAAGAAATCACGAGGCCTGATAAGAAGCAGAAGAGACAAATATCTATTAGCAGAGAAAAACATTATGTTGAATTTTTCAGCATTTCTAACAGAATCTTCTAGCTAGGCATAGTATCACAGTCAGTTAAATTGCAGTGGGGGAGTGTCTAAAAAATAAATAACAAAAATGGGAAAAACTACAAATAGTCAAATATAATTTAAAATGATGATAAATTTTGTTCAGAAGACAAAAATCGATCCTGCTTAATCCTTGCTTCAGAGTAGTATTGCTAGAATACGCTAAATACATAGGTAGGCCTAGAAAATTTATGAAGGCTTGTCTTGTGACTTAATAAAGTTGGTTTTTACAAGTCATTTTTTTTTGGCTAGAGTATTCTTTAATTATATAACATAAAAGTTACTTTGCAATAAAAAGAAATCTTGATTGTCTAGTAAAGTGAGAAGATTCAGTAGGTAAACATGTTTTGAAGAGGGTTTAAGTCATTACATCATGCATTTTACAATAAAGTTTTCAAATGAACTTGCTTTATGAAGGGTGTCATTTCCTTACAAAAATTAAGTAATTGAAGGTAATTTAAGATGAAAACAAAACTGACATACATATATATTAACAAACAATAATGGAAGTGGCTTTATATTCAGTATAAAGACAAAATAATAGCAACACATCATCCCTGATGCTGTAATCTTGCCAGAAGAACTTTTCAGCATTTTGCTTTTTGCTTCCCTATAATTTTATGGTTTATCAGCTGATGCTTAATCAGTAGGACTGTGTTAACTAACACTATTCAGTGGCTCATCATTAAGAATTCTTTTTCAAACTCCAACACAAATAGGAGAACAATTTGAAGTAAAGACCTTCTCCATCTGAAGTATTTATTTCTTGAAGGATGCATGATTAGTCTTAAGTGTAGTGAATGTAATAATAACATTTGAAGTAGATATGTGCATCAGTTCTAGAGGTCTCTAGCTGAAATCTATTTACTTACTTACCTCTAGAGGAAAATCTTTAATGTTTCTCTGAAATTTCCAAGCTATTTTAGGTTAGCTCCAGCTGAAAACATTATTTTTGTTTCCCAATATTATTTTGATGACTAAATGTTATATCATTAAAGATGATGACTTGCAAAATGAATGTGTGAATGACAATAATTAAAAATAGACAAATTAGTTTCGAAAGTATCAAAATATTTATACTCAATTTTTTACTAAACTTTTGGTTTAAGTAAAACAAAAATAATAATGATTACAAGATAATGATCATAACAAATTACAGTAGTTTGTATTTATTAACCAGATTCTATTGCCTATTTTACTTTTTAACTTTTCTTCATAACAACCATATAAAGTAGATATAATTATTATTTTCATGTTAAGGATGAAATGACTATGGCTTGGACAGTTTCAGGAATTTATCCATATTTCCAATTAGAAGCCAGGATTAGCTGCTTGATTCTAAAGTCTACATTATTAATCATTATTCTGTGTAGTTTATGGTATTTGATGACAAACAAAACATAAAACTGGATTAAACTTTAGCATATAGAATCACTAATACTAAGCTTGCCAGTTATTAAATTATTAATTCTCAGCTCCAAATAAAGTCATTTATACTTGGCTCTGATGTTGGGGCTGGGACTGTAAACTAACTTTCTCCTTTGCCATGTGCTTCTGTTAAGATTCTTTCAATGAGGGACATTAAAGAGAGATTGCAAGGCAGGAAGAGAAGGGATATTCTTCCTGTTCTCTTGTAGGATATTACAGCTGGCTGACAATCATCTAATGTTCAAAAATTAATGTCATTTTATTCATAGAAAACTGCAATAATTTTGCTTATTCAGTTCCACACATTTATATTTCTCTTACAAAATGGGATAAATGAGATCCTCTTCAAAATGTGGTTTAAATGTCTAAAACAGTATCTTGTAAAATATTTATTAATTTTGAAAATTATTTTAATGTTCAAAATAAACCACATGTAATAGGGAAAGGCAAGATAGATCAGTTTATAGCAGCAGTAGAGATAAAACTGAAGATTGTACATCTGTAAACTAGCAATTCTTTTTCATTCTTTTAAAAATATTTAAACTTTTTATGACAGACATTTTCAATATACACAGAAATAAAAAGAACAATATATAATGAGTCCATATACTACACATAGTTTCAGTAAGAGTTTGCTAATTTTGGTTCTTCTATTCCCATCCATACTATGTATTTTACTTTATTTACTTATTTTCTGAAGCTTTTTTAATCCCTGAAAACATTTCAGTTCATTTAAACATAAAAGACTTTATAAATTACAGAACCTTTTGAAACTTTATAAACTACAGAAACTTTAATATATCTAACATTAACCATATTTCTTAATGTCTTCTAATATCTAGATGATGTTCAAATTTCTATATCATCTCAAAAATGTCTTCTGCCATTGATTTGTTCAAATTAAAACAAAATGGTCTACACTTGTGTTAGTTTGTTGTCCTTTGTTTGTCTCTATTTCTCCTTTCCTTTCCCTCTTTTACAAAGTACAGTTACAAAGATGGTAAAAAGTACAATTTGAAATCAAAGCTGTGATAACAAGCATCCTTTTTCTCTCATTCTCCATATTAGGTGAAGAGATTTTAATATTTCAACACTAAATATGAGGAAATGAGATTATTTTCTTTGTAAAATTTCTGTTATTTTATTTATGGCTGATGACTTGTTCATGTGTCATTTAACTTCCCTGAATCTCCTAAATTTTCTGGGAACTAGTAAGTAGTTAGATCTAGAGGTTTGAGTGATTCCAGGTAATGTTTATTTTGGCATGAATATCCTACATATAGTGTTGTAAATTCTGCCAAACATTTAAGGAAAAAATAACAGCAATTTTCTCACTGAATGTAAACATATTTAAATATTAAGTAACAAATATTTACACAAATAACATATAAATATAAAATATAGGCTCGGTACAGTCATCATGCTTGTAATCCCAGCACTTTGGAAGGCGAAGGCAGGTAGACCACTTGAGCTCAGAAATTTGAGACTAGCCTGGGAAATGTGGTGAAACCCTGTCTCTACAAAAAATAAAATATTAGCTGGGTGTAGTAGCACTTACCAATGTTCTCAGCTACTAGGGAGACAGAGTTGGAAGGATAGTTTGAGCCCAGGAGGTGGAGGTTGCAGTGAGCCAAGATGGCACCACTGAACTCCAACCTGGGCAACTGAGAGACCCTATCTAAAAAAATAAAAATGAATATATATATATATTTATAATATAAATACAAAAGAAAAATATAAAAATTATAAATTTGTGTAATTAATATAAACTAAAGTGGGTTTATTTCAGGAATGCATTGTTGGTTTAACATTTTAAAATCATGTAATATATTTTATAAGATTTGTAGAAGAATGATAAAAAATAGGATTATCTCAATAGACATATAAGAAATGATAAAATTCAAAATATATTCATAACTCATAGCAGCCTAGGAATATAAGACATATGCTTAACTGATAAAGAATTTTTACAAAAATATCTGTAGCAAGCATCATTTTTAATGGCGGAATGCTCATTTTTTTTCAGCTAATATTGGAAATGAAAAAAAGATGCTATTACATCTACTTCAAATTATACTTTTACTGTGATAGAAAGTGTGCCATCAATTTGACAATTTTCCCTCTATCATGCCTCATTTATCTTCATAGTACTTTTGAAGAAAACATTCATATTTTCTAACTTCCTAACACAACATATATTTATATCTCCTATTGTCAGAATGTGAGCCCCAAGAGGGGAGGGACTTTGGCTTTTGTATCCATTGCTTTATTCCCTGTGTCTGGCACATGGTGGATGCCCAATAATAAATGTATTTTGAGAGTAAAAGTAACAAGCTGAAAATGATATTTATATTCTAAAATTTGAGCCCATCTTATTAGTTATTTTTTCATGTAATTCATTTCCCCCTTCTACTTAGATGACATTTTTCTGAATATATAATTTACATAGAAAATTTGCAAAATACAGAAAAGTAGAAAAAGAAAAACTTACCATTCAGTGATAATTTTGTGGTAACATTTTGAAGACTTCCCTAATTAAAAAAAAATCTATGCAAAAATATATGTTTTTGATGTATCTAAAATTAAGCTGATTCTAAATCTATTTTTATTATTTTTTGTATTAGTCTGTTATCATGCTGCTATGATAAAAGAATTGCCTGAGACTGGATACTTTTAAAAGGAAAAGGTTTAATTGGCCCACAGTTTCACAGGGCTAGGGAGGCCTTAGGAAACTTAAATCATGATGAAAAGGTAAGCAAACATATCTTTCCTCAGGTGGTGACAGGAGAGAAAAATGAGTGCCCAATGAAGGAAGAAGTCCGTTATAAAACCATCAGATCTGGGAACCAACAACTCCATATTGCAAGAATAGAATGGGGAAAACTTCCCCAGTGACTCAATTATCTCCTTCTGGTCCCTCCATGAGGATTATGGGAACTACAATTCAAGATGAGATTTGGGTGGGGACACAGTCATACCATACCATTTTCCATATCTTTTAAATTACTTAATGGATGAATGAACACAATTTAACATTTTCTGTCATTTGGCTGTTTTCAATATCTCCTTATTAAAGATAACAAACACTAAAACAAACATCCTTCTGTAAATCCATGATTATCCCAAACAGCAAATTACTGAAATGGAAATCTCTAACTGAAATAGTATGCATGTACTAAGGATCATGATTAATATTTTGACTTTTTTTATTGATTCTAACATTGCTATTTTAATTTCCATTTTTTATCTAGTCTCATTCTCCTGATGATCACATCCTATCTCATAGCTTTAAATATTGTCTATATGCTAATGATTCCCATATTTATACCTATACTCTAGGTATCTCCCTGAATTCCAAATTCATAAAGTTAATTATCTGACATTTCTACCTGAATGCTTTACCTTAATTTGCATCTCAAATTTAAACTGTGCAAAATTGAGCTCCTACACTTTTACACCACAGGAATTGCTCTTCTTCCTGTCTTTACTATCACAGTTAATGACAATCCATGTTTCTAGTTATTCAGGTGAAAATCCCTAAAAATCATCTTTGATGTTCTGGGAAGGCAAAGGTTAGCAGCTAGCTTGCAATCTGTTTGTCTTTGTAGCCCATCTGGGAAAGAAAGAGATAACCCAGTTAGATTCCTCTGTAAACATGCCAATCACAATTCTACCAAACATACAAATAGTATTTACTAGCAGGGAGTTCTTATCTAAGAAATGCTTTTAGCAGGATATATATGGTCTGGGCTGGGATAACTTAGGCTGAAAAAAAAAAAAAAACCAACAAAATAAAACTTGTAATCTATCAATTTATAAGGCATGGTTCCATTTAAAATATCACATAAATTATGTAATTAAAGAAATATAAAAAGATGCTTTGTAACTGAAATGACTCATTCTGTGCAAGCAATATATCACATATATTTCTTTTCTTTTTATTTTATTTTTTGAGACGGAGTCTCGCTCTGTCACCCAGGCCAGAGTGCAATGGTGCAATCTCGGCTCACTGCAACCTCCACCTCTTGGGTTCAAGTGATTCTACTGCCTCACCCTCCCAAGTAGCTGGGATTACAGATGTGCACCACCTCTCCCATATAATTTTTTGTATTTTAGCAACGACGTGGTTTCACCATGTTGGCCAGGACGGTCTCGATCTCTCTTTAATTAATTAATTTATTTTTATTCTGTCCCTGTAGAGATTGCCAAAAATTGCCAACGCTGACTACATTTCAAGTCGTCATGGAGGGGTACTGGAAAAAGTGTTCAATTAGCAATAATCGCACTTCGGATAAACCTCACTAGCTATGATACTGCCACTGCGCAAAGCTGGTCTCAATCTCTTGACCTCATGAGCTGCCTGCCTCGGCTTCCCAAATGCTGGGATTACATGGGTGAGCCACCGTGCCTGGCCGTATCACATATATTTCCTTTTTTTACCACATATATTTCTTAATCTCTCATGTTAAATTTGAACCAGAGCATGTCCTCATACATGAAATAGAAATTTTATAGAGATACACCTGATGGTTTTACACCTTTCAAAGGGAAGAATGCTTGGTTTGTGTCTGACTACTACTTGTATGCATAATTTATCGGCAAACTTGATATTGGGTAAGATCTATAATTCATTGTGAGTCTGCTTTGACAATCTGACTCTTAATTTTGTCTTGCTTTCAACATCGAATAGCACATCCTATTGGATTTCAAATGTTATCTGCTTGTCTCCTACTTTCTCGGTTTCTCAGTATACCATTTTCATCTCTCTCTTGCACTTTCTTTTCTTTTCCAAATGCTCTCGAATTCATTTTTTTCTCTATACAGCAGCCGGAGTAATAAATTCTTTAACAATGTAAATAGATCATGTCATCCCTTTGTCCCAAACTTTTCAAATGCTTCCCATCTCTCTGAGTTGACGCCAAGTTCCTTTCAATGAACTGCAAAGTCTTTCCCCTCAACTTTTCTGATCTTATCCTCTATTCCTCTCTCCCAACTCACACTGCTGTAGCCACACTGAATGTCCTGCTATTTGACCATGCCAGGCATTATCTCATGTCAAGGTCTTTGTACTTACTAATGCTTTCAGCTGGATTTCTGCATGACTTGTTTACTGTCTCATTTATTTCAGGACTTAAGAGCTTCTCTGGCCATCTTAATAAAATTGCAATTCCACCTTCAATATTTCTTATTCATCTTCCCTATGTTGTTTTTTCCCCCATAGCAATCATTACCCTTTAAGATACCACAAGGTTTCCTTATATATATTATATATCGGGAATCAACAAATAATAATAAACAACAAATATAAAATACCTGGTTTCAGAACCTGAAAAAAAAATATATGTATATATATATAATCTGAAAGGATATACACACACACACATACACACACACACATATATGTGCATGTATAACCTGAGAGGAGATTATATATTTATTTTATATATATAAATAATATATATATATAATATTTTTATATATATATAAAACCTGAAAGGATATATAAACATATCCTTCCACTACAGTGTAAGCTCCTGAAACCAGATTTTTTATTTGTTGTTATTATTTGTTGTTTCCAGATTCTACAAAGGTGACTGATACATAGTAAGTGCTGAATACATATGTGTTGTTTGATTTTTATTATGCATGAGTTTGAATTTTATTATATGTCTATTAGCCATTTTACTTTATTTTAAATTAATTACTTATGACTTGGCTCATTTTTCTATGTGCTTTCTACTATTCATTAGTAAGAACTCTGTCATATGAATGCTATTAAATCTTTCATAAAATGCAATGTATTTTTGCTCCAAAGGGACTGCTCTTCTCACATTTTCTCTTAATTGACATTCATCTTTCCAGTTGTTAAGGTCAAAATCCTGAAACTCATCTTGATTCTTTGGAAGCAAAAGGGATAGCAGCCAATGCTTATTAAGTTTTCTCCCTTAACCCATCAGAAAAAGGAAACAAATACATGTTAAATTCCTATGTGAGCATGTTAACGACAGTTTGCCAATGCGTTTTTCTTCAATTTGTCATGTACTTTTGAATTTATTTTGTTGTACTTGGTGTACAGCAAGTTGAATGAATTGCTAAACTCTACCAAACCTATCCTTCCTGATTTTTTAATCAAAAACTTAGAAAATAAATTGTACTATATTTTATCTCCCAATTGTGTAATAACTTCATTTTTGTATTAAACTACTTAATATATATATACATATATATACGTATATATATATATATACGTATATATATATATTTTTTTAGAAAAAGAGAGAAAAGGAGAAAGAAAGAAATAGCAAAAGAAAAAAAAAAGAATGAAAGAAAGAAGAAGAGAAAGAGGGAGAGAGAATGAGATTCTTGTTGGTGTATGCCAGTCATTTCCAAAATATGAGTATTAGAAACCCTAAAAAAGTTCCATTTTAGAGTGTAACTTTTAGTATTCACTGATTTAGAAAACACGATTAAGAAACATCTATGAAGAAATATTTTGAATAAATGGATTGAATGTCTGTGTCCACCTAAAATTCGCAACCTTCAAATGCTAACCCCCGTGTGGTGGTATTAGGCTGTGGGGCTTTGAAAGTGAATTAGAGTTCTGAGAATGGAGTCTTCATATATAGGATTAGTGTCCTTATAAAAGGGACTCCCAGAGAGCTCTCACTCCTTCTGTCATGTGAAGACACAAAGAGAAGTCAGCAGCCTGTAACCCGAAAGTAGACTCCACCATGTTGGCACCCTGATCTTGGACTTCCAGCCTCCAGCACTGTAAGAAATAAATTTCTGTTGTTGATAAGCCACCTAGTCTATAGTACCTTATTACAGCAGCCTGAACTAAGACATTCACTAAGTATAATGTTTTGTCATTATTGAGACAATTATGATTTGTCTTGTAATGTTAAGACAATTATGGTTTGCCTTACAATGTTAAGACAAATTAAGTAACATAAATGTGCAATTACTAAATATAATGACCAAGGGCTTCATGCACATAGTTTCATAATCCCTTCACAATCCATATCTGTCTCTTGGTGTTAGTTAGCTACTGATATATAAGACATTAGTGTAATTTTCCCCCAAGCTAATACCCATTTGATCCATTAAGTTTTACTAAATAATTATTTTCATTCCAACTATTTTTTTCTTAATACCACCTTTATCTTTTTCTACTTTTTAATATTCACCAAGATCTGTTACTGGAATTTCTCCTCTGTTCCACTCACCTCTCTGTTCTCATGGCAGAACCATACTCTCTTCATAATATATTATTTTTCTTTAAGAAATACATGGCAAATTTGCTATTATCATTCTTTTTTATGTCAGGTTTACAGTTTTAGTCTTGTTAAAATACTGTAATCATGCCCTTCCATTTTTAATGATTCTCCATTTTCTATTGAATAGTGTCTTTTCAGAGTGATAGAACGGTATGTAAGGCTTCCATAGTCTTGTCCTGCCTAATCTTTTAGGGTTCATCCTCTACTCATTCACTTTATACATGCTACATTCTAGTTAATGAAATCTGATGTTTGCAATATATACTATTAAACATACACCCATGCACTTGTTCCAATTACTCTATATGGATTAACTTTTTCCACCATCCAAATCCAACTCATACTTTAAGGCCAAGCAACATGGTTATTTTATCTATATGTGTATTATGCCACATGCTACTTTTATTGTGGATATTTATTTGCATGTGCCTTCTGTATTAGAAAATAAGGCTTTGGTAAATTCTAAGTCTTATTCACCTCCCAGAAATACTAGTACTTGCATGCTTGAATTCCTGAGTGTATATAATGTCTGTCGTAATTCATAGTATGTGGTTTTACTTCTTTCTTTCCTCACCCCACAAAATTTAATTTAAAGTTTTCTCTTATTAGCTCATCATGTTTTCCATGTAATACTTTTCCCTAAGGATTCACTTTATTTGCTGTAAGTTCTATTTATAAGGTGGTAATCCACTTTTCAGCAAACCAAATTGTATTCTAAATCATCTTTCTAAGAAGTATTTAATTTCAGATAGTCTCCTTTTCTTTTCAAAGTCATTCATTCATTGAACAGATATTAAATCTCTACACATTGTACTCTATTATATGCCTTCGATACAATGGTGAAAAATAAAGGTTAAAGACAACAATCACATTGAAAGATATGCCAGCAGGGGCAGCATGACTTATATGAAAATAGAGGTGTGCAAGGCTTGCTATTGGTATACAAAGGAGGGAGAATCTATATTTGCCTTAGGATGTTGCTTGAACCATGAATGAATGGAATTAGTATGTCTTATGTTGTTGTTGTTGTTAGATAGAGCCTTGTTCTGTCACTCAGGCTGTAGTGCAGTGGTGCGATCTCTGCTTTTACTGCATCCTTTGCCTCCCAGGTTCAAGTGATTCTGCTGCCTCAGCCTCTCAAATAGCTGGGACGACAGGCACATACCACTATGCCCAGCTAATTTCTGTATTTTTAGTAGAGACAGGGTTTCACTATGTTGGACAGGCTGGTCTCAAACTCCTGGCCTCAAGTGATCCCCCTGCCTCAGCTTCCCAAAGTGCTGGGATTACAGGTATAAGCCACTGCGCATGGCCTCGTGTCTATGTCTTTAAGATGATTTACTCAGTAGCAAGGGTCTAGAATTTTTTTCCCCAGTTGTATCGTTTTTTTCCCACTTGGATCTAAAATATATTTTTGTGAACAGGGTATCAAAGATTTCTAGGCAGCTCTCTATCACGTCTTGAGTATGTGCTCAAACTCTAAATAGACTGAATACCTCATGATCAACTGCATCAGCTTTCCAGATATCTACTTTCATGCTCTTCCATAAGGAATCATTTACCTTCTCCTTAGAATCTCTTCTCCTTAGAGTCTCTAATCACATTTTTGGAACCCAGCCATTGACAAATTTGTGAATGTTAATATCAAGAAGAGGAGCTTTGAAGATGCATTTCAGATTGTTATAGACTTGATACAAGTCTACTGTTTTTAGAAAACCTTCACTGGCCCTATCACACGTAAGAAAATTATTCCTTTCTTTTGTTACTCCCCTTTTATTTCTATTTAGAAACTTTTAAAGATTATTTTTTAATATTAAGACATTCACATGGTTCAAAATTTAGAACACACAAATTTAATTCGGTAAAAAATTTTCTTCTCATCTCTTCATTTTAATCAGCTTCACTTCCCTCCAAAGGCATCCAGCATAACCAGCCCATTGTGAAATCTTCCCAATATAACCTTTGCATACATGTAGATTCACCCATATTCCTTTTTATTTATTACACAGATGGTAGCATAGCATACTTGCTGATCTGTCTTGCTTTGTTTACTTAACAGATTTTGTAATCTCTCTATATCAATACATACAGAACTATATACTCACTCTCTTTTATGACTATACATATAGTCATGCATCACTTAATAATGGAGATACATTCTGAGAAATACAATGTTAGGTGATTTTATCATTGGGCAAACATCACAGAGTGTACTTACATAATTCTAGATAGTTAGACTACTATACATCCAGGCTATGCAGTATGGTCTGTTGTTCCTATGTCAGTACAGGCTACAAACCTGTACTGCATGTGTTACTGTATTAAATACTATAGGCAATTGTAACACGGTGCTAAGTATCTGTGTATTTAAACACTTCTAAACATTAAAAAGGTACAGTAAAAATATAATCTGTAAGACCACCATCATACATACAGCTATCACTGAGCAAATGTCAATCATGCAGTGTATGACTGTATTATGTTGCATAGATGCATCATATCATTAATCAGTTAGCTATCAATGAAAATGGAAGGATGTTATTTCTTTCTCATAAGTAATTTTCTTTCTACTTTTTCTTTATCACTAAAGAGAAAAGAGACATTTTCATGGTCATATAGTCCTATAATTTGTTTTTCCATGCAACCCAATCGCAAAACATATAAAAGCAGGACCTTTGAGATTATTTATTTTGCAATCCTGAAGACTGGGTCGTGCTTATTTTCATGGTTGACATATAATTGCATATACTATCTAATCTTGAGCTACTTATAGCTAATTCTAGGATACAGACTCTAGGCTAGAATGATATCCATTACAATTTAATGTTCTGCACAGTCTCAGGAAATGATTACCACTAAGTAAATAAGGCCAACTAAATAATAGAAGACATTCAATCTATAGGCTTGGCACAGAATTACAAAGCTTCATTGTGATTCAAGTATAGCTTCTATATTCTGAGAGTATTTTAACTTCTTCATGATTGGTAGCAATTAATCTGTTATGAAACTGTGCCCACTGCATATCAGCCCAGGAAGCCAGGAAGTTCTTGGTGTTGATGTGGTAGTTCTGTTGCTTGGTGATTATTGCTAAGTCTCTGTTTCCTTCATCAACCCAGCACTGAAGATGGTCAAAATAAGGATTTAAAGAAAAGCTAGAAAGGAATTTCAAACAAAAGAGACACCTAGAATATAAGAAAATATATGGGTCTGTTGTGTAAATGGAACTCATGCATACAGTAAGGATAACAAATTACACTTGAAATTTTAATACAATGAATGCAATGACCATTTCATAAGTGTTACCAAGCAGATGGGCATTCAAGAGTATGGAATGGCATTAGAAAGCTCCTGTGATTTTTAAAATTGGAATTTAGAAAAAGAGCATTCTGGAGTGAGGTGGTCAGTGATGATATGAAGAATGAATCAGATATTGAAAAAGAAAAATTGAGCGGGCATTTTAGTCGAGGGGAATTTCTTGGAAGTGAGATACTCAAGGAAAGAGTAGGTCTTGTGAAAACATAAAATTTGTGTCAGCAGGTAGTGGATAATGACGCTGAAAATGTAGGCTGGAGATAACATTTACTGTAAAGAATTTTTGGTGTTAAGCTACTTTATTTTGACATTATTTCATAAAATATATCAGTTATTGGAGGCTTTAGTCTAACATGATGAAAGCTTAACAGTAAGCTTTTTCACTTTTTGCCAGTGTTCAGGAACCAGCATAAGCCTGGCGATGGTCAAGTGAAGGGAATCTTTGTGTTAGCCAGACACTCTGTAGGTCTTGATTTAAAGTATATGCACCCTTGACATTTTCTCAAAAAAAAAAAAAAATCACCCATAAATACCTGTTGGGTCTATTCACTGCTTGTAATAATTTGTATAATAATTGAGTGAGTCCATGATTGGGTAGAAAGGATTACAAAGAGAAAATTTCAGAAGTTTCAGTGTCAATAACCTTAACTTTAAAAGTACCATGAAATAGTTTACATGTTACAAAGCAATCATGAGATTTGAATTTGTATTCCTGCCCAAATTTCATGTCAAATTTTATTTATTTTTTATTTTTATAAAATTGTTTTAGACGGAATCTTGCTCTTATTGCCCAGGCTGGAGTACAATGCAGTGATCTTGGCTCACTGCAACCACTGCCTCCCAGGTTCAAGTGATTCTCCTGCCTCAGCCTCCAAAAGTAGCTGGGATTACAGGCGGCCGCCACCACACCTGGCCAATTTTTGTATTTTTAGTAGAGACAAGGTTTCATCATGTTGGCCAGGCTGCTCTTGAACTCCTGACTGCAGGTGATCCACCAGCCACAGCCTCCCAAAATGCTGAGATTACAGGCATAAGCCACTGAGCCCAGCCTCATGTCAAATTTTAATAGCCAATGTTGAAAGAGGGGCCCAGTGGGAGGTGATCAGATCATGGGTGCAGATTCCCCTCTTGCTGTTTTGGTAATATCCAAAGAAAAGAATATTCTGGTTTGGATATTCTTACTTTCACTGATCTTTCTACTGGGGAGTCACCCCTCTGACTATGTTAAGGCATTCTGTTATATTTGCTCATCTTACCTTGTTCTTTTTCTACAGCATTTCTCATAATTGTAACTATGGAAAGACTGGTGAAATTTTTTGTTTAATGCATATCTGCCCTACTAAAATATAAACTTTTAATAGCTTGTCCAGTGCCTTGCAGGAAACTTTCAGTAAATATTTATTAAATGAATGAATGAACCATCATGGTCTTTTAGTTTTTGTTTCCATTAAAAAGAGATAAAAATAGAATGTAGAAGTTATGTAAGACTTCATTTACACTTATTTCACTAATACACTTAAAACGTGAAAGGAATTAACACTTTAAGAGTGTAGAACAGAAATGAGAAACAAAGTCTTGCCATAAATGCCATATGCAATTCATTCATGTACTTTCTCAAACTCAACACCACTTTAAAGGCTTAATGCAGAGAAATAAGTAGGCACTTTAACATAAAGTTCAAGGTATTTAATTACTCCAAGAGTAGCCCAGTGGTTGCTCAGCCGCAGTGAAATTTTTTTCTGCTGTAGATATGTGAATTAACATTTCTGAGAGCTGCCTTTAGAAGCAAAAAGCTTTCAACATTAGGAAATGATCAAACTGATTTCATATTTACATACAACTAGAAGTCTAATGCAAACTGTTTCATAATGTTAAAAATCATTTTTGTGTTTTGTAAATAAAATGTATTGGTTTTTATCTTGGTTTCGTTGCTCTCTTTTAAGTTTAAACTTTAACTATAGCAATAGGCAAACACTGTTGCCTTAATAATGAGCTCAATATGTGCAATTTTTTTACTCCTAAGTCAAGTTCCATCTGAGATCATTGTGTAGCACAGTGCCTCTTAGATGTCTGCAGTTACTCTAGGGAAGAACATAACCAGAAAATTTAGATACGGCCAAACCGAGAGGAGTGCCAGCTCTACTCCCTCAGTAGAGGGAGAACAAAGGCAGAGGCATAGAACAAAGGCAAAGAAGAGAATTTGCTGCAAAGGTAATCTCAATGACACCCCACACATTTTTTTTCCTCATTAGTTGTTTAAAGTGGTGAAATAAAATTGGTCATATTGAACCCATGTTTTAGAAGAAGTACTGCTGAAAAATATCAACCTGTAATTGTCTGGTCATTATTTGACTAGCATTTTAATAATTGCTAAATAATTTTTCTTGCCTTCTGTAACCTATGGCTTGATAAATAAGCCCATCTGGTTTTCAATTCATTCAATTAAGACTGACAGAAGTTCAGAACGCCTTTGCAAAACTGCATCTTCTGTCCTGAGAGTCCTTATAGGCTTTTAGTAGGAACTATTGAATTGTTACTGTGAGGCTATTATGACATTAAGTGGATACTTTTCTCAGAAACATTCAGAAGTAAGAAGGTGAAATGACATTTCCAAAGCAACAGAAGCCATTTTGTCCCTCTTGGACTGTCTCTCTTGCATACACAAACACACACACACACACACACACAGCACACATATACACACACCATCCCTCCCCGGCACCACCCCTGACCCGCCAGTATTTTATTTAAACTTCTAGTAGTAGAAAGAACCATCAAGTTAATTTAATTGTGGTATCTACAGATTTCAGCCCAGCCACATACTCTCAATTGGCTCACTTATTTCCTCTACCTACATTGTTATTTTGTTGCTCTTTGCTGGGGAAAAGAAAAACTATAATTTATTTCAGTCTTTAATGTAGGGCACTGAGATGTTTCCTAAGTGTTATGTTCTCTCTTACTCTGCTTGTATCAAGCATCATCTTATGGATTTCGGGAGAGTGAAAGGGGAAAAAAACCATGCATATTTCTGTGCTTATAAAAATTAAGAATTCTGGTTTTTATGCAATTATAGTGACTAATTGAAATAAAGTTTTTAAAAGGCTTTTAATTTTAAGTATCCACTTCAACTGTTGCCAGATTTGCCATCAAATACAGAAATTTAATTCACTTCTTCTTAATATGATATGCTCATTTTTTTCTTTAATAAAGATTTTTCTTTTACTGCTAAATCCTTGAGTCTCATAATACCAAACATACTAGATCACTATCTTACTACTCTGACATTTTTCCCCTTCCAAGAAATAAAACCAATAGAGCTATCTTTTAAAAAACTGATTTCTGAGACAATGCCTTAGGGGAAAATGTGGTGATTTTTATCACAGAATATAAAATCTAGTTCTGATTTTAAGATTTATTTCATTTAAAACATAATGATGTAAGTATCAAATAGTAGACAGTAATATCAACATGCAAATAGTGTAGTCAGAATTTTTCATTTGCTAACAAATTTAGCCAAGTTAATTGTGGAGTTGAGAAAGAAAAAAGCAGGTTAATTAAAAGCAATGAGAACCTCATCACGTTGCAATTATGGGAACTACAGAGTTCTTTTAATATAAAATGGAAGCAAAAATAAATATAAAAATGCAACCACCAACTCAAAAAACGACCAACAAAATTATCCAGGTCTTACACACAGACCAAGTAGGCTGTTATTGTAATTATTTTAAGTGGAGATATCACCCTCTTTTCCTGTTTAAAATGTAATCACTCTTTGGAGAAGTAACACACTGATTAAAATTCATATGAAGTTACGAAGTTATAACAGACTGATAGTGGGTTCTTTCTTGATAGTGGTTTTTAATAGGGGCATATGATGGGGATCTGGAGGGAGATCTAAGGGAATGGAGTCAAAGGATTGACTTGGAATATGAATTGAGTCTTTTCCAGAAAGTTCCTTATAACTAATCCTGAAATTCCAGATAACTCCTACCATCTATCACATCAACTTTAATACATTTCTCAATTAGTTTCCAAGAATAACAAGCCCGCCTCTTTTCTTATATTAAGATCTGTTCCCATTCTTTAAATTTCTAATCTCCTGCTTCTTTCAAAGTACTTTTTCTGGTAGGCTTGCTACATAACATAGAAAGATATTTTTAAAAATGAATTTTAGGTCATAGCAGAGAAAGCAGGAAACAAAGCTTACTGTTACCAATTTCAATAGTCCCTGAAAATTCCTATACTTCTATAGGAAATATACTGAGTTATTGCTTATTAGTATATCTTAATTCTTACAAACAAAAAAAATCCAATAAAGAGTTATTGAAGAGATTCTCAATTGACAGTCTCCATTCTTAATCTTATAAAGTGTTTTGATCACCACATTTCCAAATGAGTTTTTACTGCCCACATACCAGGAGATTCCTGGGCCAAAAGGTGCCACGAGTTTCCAGTATGGCTGTTTTAGCTGGCACTGTGGGTTTCCACACAAAAACTCACACAAATCTGGGTGGCTGTTTCAACTGTAGCCTGGAACACCTGGTAGACAGAGCCACCCATTCAACTGAAAAAGAGGGGGCTGAAACAAGGAGCCAGGTGATCTGGCTTGGTGGGTCCCACCACGACAAAGACCAGCAATCTGAAATGCTCTGGACTGAGTTTTGCAGCAAGCACAGCTTGACCTGGGACAGTCCAGCTCGGTGGGGGAAAGGGCATCCACCATTACTAAGGCAGTCCACCACTATCCACGATTACTGAGGAAGTCTGCCATTACCTGAGGCAGTCTTCCATTACCAAGACAATTCACCAATACTGAGACAGTCTGCAATTACAGAGGCAGACTGCCATTACCGAGGCAGTCCTAACTGTACCTCTGTAAACAAAATTGCAAGGAAGTTTACACAGTAGCGGGGCAGAGCCCATGGCAGCTCAGTAACGTCTCTGCTAGCAGACTGTGACTAGGCTATCTACTTTCTGGGCAGGACATCTCTGAAAAAAGGCAGCAGCACATAAGGAACTTATAAATAAAGCCCCAATTTCCCAGGGCAGAGCACTTGGGAAAAGAGGTGGTTATGCGTTCCGCTGCAGCAGACTTAAATGTATCTGTCCAGCAGCTCTGAATGGAACAACGGAGCTCCCAGCTTAGGACCTGAGCTCCTATAAGGGACAGACTGTTGCCTCAAGCAGATCCCCGACCCCCATATATCCAAAGAGACACCTGATAAAGGAGAGCTCAGGTTGACATCTGGCAGGCATCCTTCAGGAACGAAGATAGCAGAAGAAGAAACTCGCAGCAACCCTAACTGTTCTGCAGCCACCGCAGGTGATCCCCAGGAAAGCAGGGTCTGGAGTGGACCTCTAGCAGTCCTACAGCAGAGCAGCCTGACTGTTAGAAGGAAAACTAAAAAACAAAAAGAAATAACTTCAACATCAACAAAAATGACATCCATTCAGAGACCCCATCCGAAAGTCACCAACTACAAAGACCACAGGTAGATAAATCCACAAAGATGGGAAGAACCAGTGCAAAAAGGATGAAAACACCAAAAACCAGAATGCCTCTCCCGCTCCAAGGGATAGAATCTTCACTAGCAAGGGAACAAAGCTGGATGGAGAATGAGTCTGACGACTTGACAAAAACAGGCTTCAGAAGGTGGGTAATAACAAACTTCTCAGAGCTAAAAGAACATGTGCTAACCCAATGCAAAGAAACTAAGAACCTTGAAAAAAGGTTAGATGAAATGCTAACTAGAATAAATAGCTTAGAGAAGAATACAAATGACTTGATAGAGCTGAAAAACACAACACGAGAACTTCACGAAGCATACAAAAGTTTCTTTTCTTTCTTTCTTTTTTTTTATAAGAGAAAAAAAGAAAGAGAAAGAAAAAGTGGGAGAGAGAACAGAATTCTTGCTCTATTGCCCAGGCTGGAATGCAATCTTAAAAAGGTATTAAAAACCTCTTTTATGCTGTCAATTATACTTAACAACAGAGACAGAAAGGAATACAGGAAGAAAATAACAAACAAACAGTCAACCAATATTTCATTTAGGTCTGTGAGATACTATGTAAATACTAAAGAGTAATTCACTTTCTGTTAGTCACTTTCAGAATGGGTGTATTATAAATTAACAATGCGATGTCAAAATCTCCTGCCATTATTGTGCGGGAGTCCAAATTTCTTTGTAAGTCAATAAAAACTTATCTTACATATCTGGGTGCTCCTATATTAGGTATGTATGTATTTATAATCATTAACTTCTGTTGTTACATTGATCCTTCTACCATTATGTAATGTCCTTCTTTGTTTCTTTTAGTCTTTATTACTATTAAAGTCTATTTTATCGGAGACAAGAGTTACAACTCCTGCTTTTTTTTTTCTCTCCATTTAATTAGTAAATCTTCCTCCATCCGTTTAAGTCTTTGTGTGTCATTGCAAGTTGGATCTGGATACTACGTACCAATGGATTTTAACTTTTTATTCAATTTGCCTGTCTGTGACTTTGATTGGGGCATTGTATCCATTTAAGTTTAGAATTAATATTAATATTAGTGAGTTCAATATTGTAGTTTAATGCTAACTGGCTTTTTTGCCCATTAGCTGATGTAAATTCTTCATTAGGGAGATATTCTTTACGTTTTGGCAAATTTTTGAGATAACTGATACTGGTTGTTCCTTTCTGTCTGTAGTGCTTCTTTCAGAAGATCTTGTAAAACAGGTCTAGTGGTGGTGAAATCTCTGAGTGCTTGCTTGTTTGTGAAAAATTTTATTTTTCCTTCGTTTATAAAACTTAGTTTTGCAAGATATGTGATTCTGGGTTGAAAATTCTTTTCTTTAAGGATACTGAATATTGACCCCCACTCTCTTCTAGACTGTAGGGTTTCTGCTGAGAAGTATGCTGTGAGTCTGATAGGCTTCCCTTTATAGGTAATCTGACCTTTCTCTCTAGCTGCCCTTAAAATTTTCTGCTTTATTTCAACCCTAGTAAATCTAGCAATTATATATCTTGGAGTTGATCTACTTGAGGAATATCTTTGTGGTGTTCTCTGGATTACCTGGAGTTGAGTATTATCCTGCCTTACTAGGTTAGGAAAGTTTTCCTGAATAATATCCTGAAAAATATTTTCCAACTTAGATTCATTCTCTTCATGACATTCAGGTACACCGATCAATCATAAATTAGGTCTTTTCACATAGTCCCATATTTCCTGGAGACTTTGCTCATTCCTTTTTACTCTTTGATCTCAAATCTTGTCTTCTCATTTCATTTCATTAAGTAGGTCTTCGACCTCTGATATCCTTTCTTCTGCTTGATCAATTCGACTGTTAAAACCTGTGCATACTTCGCGAAGTTCTCTTATTGTGTTCTTCAGTTCCAATAATTCCCTTATATTCGTTTTAGGATTTCGTCAAACCTTTTTTCAAGGTTCTTAGTTTCTTTGCATTGGGCTAGAACATGTTCTTTTAACTCAAAAAAGTTCCTTATCATCCACCTTCCGAAGCCCATTTCTGTTATTGGAACGCACTCATTCTCCATCAGGCCTTGTTCCCTTGATGGTGAAGAACTGTTATCCCCTGTAGAAGAAGCATTCTGTTTCTGGGTATTCTCAGCTTTTTTTATGCTGGTTCCTTCCCGTCATCGTAATTTTATCGACCTGTCATCTCTGTAATTACCTACTTTCAATATAGGTCTCTGAGTGGACGTCCAACTTGTTGATTCCCAACGCCGAAATCTGAGCAACCCACTGCGCCGACTAAAACCGTGACATTAAGATTCGTGGTGCTTTTCTGCTGGGGGGATCTCTGGTCTGGCTTCCTTCTTGAATCCTTATTTCAGTCATGTAAATGGGCGACTCACCTTCCTGGAGATCCAAACATTGATCAAAAAGGAAACTAGTCCCGTTTACTCTGCACCGAGAACTGCCATGCTGAAGCGCCGGCAAAACCACCACGCCGGCCACAAGAGTCGTGCTGGTGAACCATGGGGCTTCTCTGCTGGAAATCCTAGTCCTTAAACAACAAAAATTCTTGGGAAAATGTGGCGTCCTCTCGTTCTGTGCGCCTTCTCTGGGAGCTACAATCCTGAGCTGCCAGTAGTTGGCCATCTTGGATCTCTCTCTCGCATACAAAAGTTTCAACAGCCGAATCAAACAAGCAGAAGAAAGGATAATCAACTCAATGAAATAAAATGAGAAGGCAAGAATAGAGAAAAAAGAGCAAAAAGAAATGAAAAAAGCCTCCAAGAAATATGGGATTATGTGAAAAGACCTAATCAACATTTGATAGGTGTACCTGAATGTGGCAGAGAAAATGAATCCAAGCTGGAAAACACTCTTCAGGATATTATCCTGGAGAACTTCCCCAACCTAGCAAGGCAGGCCAACATTCAAGTCCAGGAAATACAGAGAACACCACAAAGATATTCCTCAAGAAGAGCAACCCCAAGGCACATAATCGTCAGATTCACCAGGGTTGAAATGAAGAAAAAAATGCTAAGGGCAGCCAGAGAGAAAGGTCGAGTTACTCACAAAGGGAGGCCCATCAGACTAACAGTGGATCTCTCAACAGAAACCCTACAAGCCAGAAGAGAGTGGGGGCCAATATTCAACATCCTTAAAGAAAAGAACTTTCAACCTAGAATTTCATATCCAGCCAAACTAAGCTTCATAAGGGAAGGAGAAACAAAATCCTTTATGAACGAGCAATTGCTGAGAGATTTCAACACCACCAGGCCTGCCTTACAAGAGCTTCTGAAAGAAGCACTAAACATGGAAAGGAATAACCAGTGCCAATCACTCCAAAAACATAGCAAATAATAAAGACCATCAACACAATGAAGAAACTACGTCAACTAACAGGTAAAACAACCAGCTAGCATCCAAATGGCAGGATCAAATTCACACATAACAGTATTAACCCTAAATGTAAATGGGCTAAATGTCCCAATCAAAAGACACAGACTGGCAAACTGGATTAAAAGTCAAGACCCATCAGTGTGCTGTATTCAGGAAACCCATCTCACATGCAAGGACATACAAGGAAATAAAGGACATACAAGGATATGCAAGGAAATAAAGGGATGGAGGAAGATTTACCAAGTAAATGGATAGCAAAAAAATAAAAGCAGGAGTTGCAATCCTAGTCTCTGATAAAATGGACTTTAAACCAACAAAGATCAAAGGAGACAAAGAAGGGCATTACATAATAGTAAAAGGATCAATACAGCAAGAAGAGCTAATGATCCTAAATATATACGCACTCAATGCAG